>CABPRJ010001435.1:594610-644025 GCA_902439185.1 Cinara cedri
ATAATATTATTATTGTATAGTGACACTCCTCTGTCGGGCCGAGAGGAGAAGCAAGGAAAAAAAAAAAAAAAATAATAATAATAATAATATTATGTCCTCGCCGTACTCGCCGCACAACAACAATAATAATAATAATAATAATATAATCGAACGTTCGCGCGATTATTATATTACAAATATATCGAAAATAATAATAACGAATTTACATAACCTAGAAAAAAAAAAAAAAAACAACAAAATTATTACGCGCGCGGTTCGTAATATCCGGGGGGTGGGGGAGAGGAATATCGAAAAATACGTACAATACGATGGATTTCAAGGTCTCGCGCCGCGCCGAAAACGTTTTCGCGCCATTTCACAATCGTCGTCGTCGTCGTCCCGATGTTATTTACCGCGCATTAAACATTTTTATTCGCCGCGCGCGCGGCGCATCCGAACGGTTTTTGCGCACTTTACTCCGTTTATCCTCGTTTTTCCACCCGGGTTTTTATATTAACAAAAAAAAAAAAAATATTTTCTTTTCCATTCTCGATCGGCGGGGGGAAATAAAAAAAAACCGCGTCTTTCCCCTCGCCTACAGATCGGAAAACGGCGACGCGTGAAACAATACGGCGGCGGAACGACGAGAAAAAAAAAAAGGAAAAAAATTCGCCCGTGAAAAACGAGCGGCGCGACGAACCCCCGTTCCCATAACGCCGCGCCGTTTTTCCCACAGCGTTCGCACGACCCCATTTGCCCGAGGGCGGCGGCGGCGGCGAGCGAGCGAGCGAGGGTTCACTGCACCCTCTCGTCGTCCGATCCGACCGCCGCGCAGGTGCCCCGACCGTGCGTTCGCACATGAGGGGGAGAGAGCCGCCGAACTTCGCACGCACATACGGCGCCGAACCGAGTGAAAAACGTCTCCCTTTCCGTCGACAAATTTACCGGTCGCGGTCCACCCGCGCACGGTCGCAATAAAAAAATAAAACGGATCCCGCGCTTGCCGGGGAAAAAGACGATGTATTTTTACCTGTGACTTTGGACTGCCGTTGCCTCTGGACGCCGCAGACCAGTTGATCGGCCTGCTGCTGTTCGTACCGTTGCGGCTGTTGCTGTTGGGCGGGCGGTGCGGGCGTCGGCGGCAGACAGACGCGCTCCCACAAGTACCGGTCGGCCGGGCTGTCGCGCAACGGACGCTCGTTGACGAAATCGAAGTTCCACGCTCGCGAATCGGACGCCGCGGCCGCGCAAAGTTGCCGGTCCAGCCACGCCCGCGTTTCCGCGGGATCGGCCGGCGGTCCGAACAGCACGCGTCGGACGCTCAACACGGACGCCTTGCCGGTAATCGACGGCGTGCCGGTCGGTCCGTTGTTGTTGTTGTTGTTGTGCACGTTGTTGTTGTTGTTGTTGATGTTGTTGTTGTTGTTGTTGTTGTTGTTGTTGTTGACGTTGCTCACCGAATCGGTTTTGGCGGCGAGTACGCGCCTTCCGCTGCTGTTGACCGCGGCGGATCCGCCGCCGTCGGTCGAAACGCCCGTAACCGTCACGCCAAACGTAACGGTCATGATGACGGGGTTCGGGGGCGACGTTTGAAAAATATCGGTAAATATTACGTTCACACGGACGGTGTGAAACGCGAAACCGGCGAGTAGTATTGCGCCGGTGAAGCTGCTGCCGTTTCTTCTGCCACTGGAATCCCGGCGGGAACACGGTATTCGCGTATGTCCGGCTGTCGATCCGGACGCGGCTCGGTGCTCGACGTTCCGAAACGGATCCGTACGAAATCGCTTCGGGGGGGTGAAAATACGCGGCGGTGCGTGAGGAGGGCGCGCGCGCGACACTTACGGACGTGCGCGAGAAAAAAAAAAAAATAGTAAAAATATCTCGGAAAAACACGGGGGGGTTTTTCGTTCGCGGTGGCGGTCGTCGGCGACGGGGTCGTGAACGTCGCGCGTAAACAAAACACTGCGGCGGCGGATAATAATAATAATATTATCGTATCGGCGCACACGGATAAAAACGCGCACAAAATGGACGACGACGACGACGGCGGTGACGGCGGCTGCGGAGTCGCGACGAGACAAACACGGTAGCAGCGCGTACGGCGAACGGCGAGAGAATGAAATCGGGTCCGGGAACGAGCGTCACCGCCGAGGTCACGTACGCCGGGCCGGGCGGCGGGCGGGTGGGGCGGCCGCGATGGTCACGTCATCCGCGCGCGCGGTGGTGCGCCGGGGAGCGGGACGCGCGCGGCGGCACCGTCCCCCGACCCCGTTCCACGGGTCCGCCGGCGACGACGGCGACGCCGCCCGAGCGTGCACAACGACCGTTGCGTGGTTCGCGGCGCGGCCGCGGCGCGGCGCTGCCGGTCCACCGTTGTGCGCCGAACCCCGCGCGCGCCCGGTCCGACGCTCGCGCGTTTTTCGACCGGTGCGTTTTTCCGCCGCGCCGCGGCGCTCCGGCTGCCGCGTTTCGTCGCGGGCCTGCGAGTGCGCGCGTTCGGTTTTACTACGATACCTACGCGCGGGCGCGCGCGCCGGCACGCACACACACGAGCACGCACACACGCACACACACGAGCACACACGCACACACACACGCACACGCTCGGGCGCGCGGGGAGCGCGGGCCCGCGCGATAATCGTGAAAAAAAAAATAAAAATAAATAAATAATAGTATGTAGGATAGAAGAGACGGAGAAAAAAAAAAAAACGTATAATAATAATAATAAAAATCCCCGAGCCATGTGCTCGGTCGCCGCCGCCGCCGCGGCCGCGTGTGTATATTATTATTGTTGTCGTGCGCGCTGCAGACGGCCGGGTCCCGACGCGTCGCGGCACGACGGACGACGATAATAATAATATTATCGTCTCCGTCACGACGAACGCGCGGGCGTGTATTCGTGCAAAGGTTTTGGGACGGGGCGGGAAAAAAAAAAAAAAGGGGCCGAAAATGATCGCTAATAACGAGCCGCGGTTTCGTCCGGCCGACCGGACCGGGCGGGACGGATCGTCGAGAAATCGCGGCCTGGAGTATTTCGCGTCGGGCTTCCGGACGGATCTCCGCGGGGCGTTTATTCCGCGGTACGGACGAAAAATGCAGAAAAAAAAACGGTCGCTATTTATTGTTCAAGCCGTCGATTCTTTTTTTTAAACGATAAACAACAACCGTTCACTCAGTGGCGTACCAATAGGGCGGCGTGACGGGCGCCGGGGAGCCCCGGGCCTGCGTCATTTAGGTGCCTCGAAATTCGATTTTGCAGCGTTCACCGACAGGTGAATAAAAAACGGACGACCACCACTGTTTCGCTCGTTAAGTAACACGAGCGGACGGGCACACACACACACACACACACACACACACGTATGTATAGGTTTTTCGTTTTCATGCTCCGAACTGTGTAAATTGTGGGTCCCCCCTCCCCAGTCGGATCGCGCACCGGACCCCCCGGATTCGGGTAATCTGGAATATTTTGCCTCAAGCATCGGACGTCCTAGTTACGCGTCTGCGTTTACTGTGACCGGGGATAAAAACGAACCCGGGAGACGCCGAGTTATTCGGCTATACAGGGTGTAACCGGACTCTTAGACATTTTTACACTGTAGTTGCATGTAATAAATGTTAAACAGTCCGGTCACGCCCTGTACGGTCCGGTCAGCGTCGTAGCGAACTGGGCGGCGCGGTGGCGGCGGGTGGAGGAGTGGTGTTTTGGGTGTCCATACACTTCCCTTCGGTTGTATTCACGCCGAAAACCATAATTTTTACCGCGCGCGGTTACGCCGTCGGATTTCTACTACGGGATGCGTTGTGTTTTGCGCGTGCCGACAATTAGTAAGTTTATCATAATTAATACGCGTGTTGCATGCGCACAGTATTACTTGTGTGGTATTTGTTTTCTATCGGATTTTTGATACCCGACGGTATTTCGGCGTTTTCCGCGATTCGTGGTCGTAGGTGAATTTCGGCATTTCATACACGGCGAACTAATTAGCGAAATTACGCGCGCGGCCAAAATAACACGCGGACAATGGACCAGTCGTGGAAACCCATCGCGTATATCGCCGAGGAAAATGAAACCACACACACGCCCGGGCACATCTCGCCGTGGTTTTTTTTTTTTTTTTTTTGTTTCCCCTCCGTTTCGGATGACTGTACCCGGTTTTTTTCCCCCCCGTTTCAAACAGAACGGGAAAGAACAAGAAGACGACAACGCAATCGTTTATTCCCTGCGACTATTTTTTCAAACTGCTGTTCCCCGCGAGTTGTCCCAGATCTAGTATGTAAATATTAAAATCGATTTTTTTGTTCGTTGTTATTGTATAAATAAGAAACATGTTTTTTTTTTTTTTTTTTATTTTATTACTGACCTTCTTTTCATCCCGCCAAATGTTTGCGTTATTGTCGTATACGCACACGCACACACACGCACAAAAACAAAAAATGTTTAAATACTGGCCGGAGTATGAAAAGAGAAAAATTATATACGTTCAGAATTTAGAAGGAAAAAAAATGAAGCCGTACCACTCGCACGGTCTTGGAGGTATTTTCGTGTGACGTCACCGCCGCGAGAGATTTTTTATTTTCGAATACAAAAACACATCAAACCAAAATCCGATATAAAACAAAAAACGCATATTTATGTAAAAAAAAAAAAAAAACCCGTATCCAAACTAGTAGAATATTTTTCCTTTAAAGGTATGTGATAAACGTATTTTTTTTTTCCCAAATATTTTTCCACTGTTTTTTTTTCAACCGAGTTAATTACACGCGCGCAAACGAAATCGTCGGCGTAATTTCGACGGAATATACATCACGGATATTATTATCGTTATTATTATTACTATTGTTATCGTATGCATACAGGGTGTACCAGAAAAGACCGGCCAACTCTACGGTTTGTTACTCTATATGTAGCAATAAAATAAGGTTTTTGTGGAATATTATTTTTTTTTTTAATCAAAATTATGATTTTACATGTTTTATTTGTAAACTGCCCGTATAAAATAAAAATAAACCATACCAGAGAACTTCTTGCGAAATTCTCATACAAAATAAAGGGTCACTCGATGTTTTCCAAAAATAACCATTATCACCGCTATTTTTGGCTTTTCATGTCCAAAACTGTGATTTTGGTGTGATACGTGAATTTTTATGTAAATTTATCAGGGGGTTTCAATGGAATAAATAATTTTTTGTTTAAGCGTCAATTTTATGATTCTATCAAAAAAATACGATAACCTTGGCTGTAAAAACATAAAAAAATACATAAATTCAGTTGTTTTTATTGAATTTGTTTTATTATTAATTAGTATTCGACAACAAACAAATTAGTTACAGTAACTGTTCAACCCTGTTGTCCTCCGTTAACTTCAATACATTCAATACTTCAATGTTTGTTACGTATATAGTAACAAGCCGTAGAGTTGGCCAGTCATTTTTAGTACACACTGTATACACACGCGTTTTTGTGGCGTTTATTTGTAATTTTTTCTACGGGCTTTTTTCCGACGTCCGATGTTCCGATATTATCTGCAGAAGTGCAATTAGAACTTCTAACGCCAGTGGCAAACTATTGTAGACTAATCGAATTGAAGACCGAATGGGGGAGGGGAGGGGAAATCATCGTCTCAAAAGATTCGCAGATTCTGATTCCTATAATTTTATTTTAAATATATAAATAAATAATTATTTATATGTAGAAATAAATGAATGCGTCGCTCGGAGTATTAAGACACGTGTGTTGTACGGCCGGTTTCGAATTAAAAATTCATCATCAAGTAGAACACAAAGTAAAAAAGTAAAAAGCGATTTCATATGAAAAAACGCCGTAATATTTACAATTTTCGTGAAAATTTGATATTGAATTTCTTATAAAAAAAATTATATTCTATACTAAATAGTACTTTTTCTTATTGACCACTAAGTACAACTTATAACGAACCTCCTGTTACATTTTCAAGCATTTCTGTTTGGTCAATTTTATCCACAGAGTACCTACCGAATAAAAATTACATAAAAATCTCGCGAAATTAAAATGTCATATAATAAATAACTCAAAAATGTTTCAAATATTATGAACATTTTACCACCTTTAGGAAAGTCAAACATACATTTCCAGTCCAAATTTCAAGTTTCTACGAATATTTTTAACTGAATTATAACCAAAAAAAAAAAAAATACAAAATTTAAAAGACGTCCTACGGTAATAGGGACGGGTGCAGCCATTGATATAGGTAATTTAATGTATACCTGTAAGCAACGATATGAACCACTGCTTACGAAAAAACGATTCCGGGAGGAGTTCAATTGATAGTGGTGCTTTGTCAACAATATACTATGTCATATTACAGTGAAATAATTAAATTGGCTTTATATATTTTCTTTAATAATATTTGTTTGACGTTGTACCGATTTTCCCGGTTTTCTCAGTTTTTCACATTTGCTGCGAAAACTCCTGGGTAAATAGAAAAACGACCTGTTTAAAGAACCTCCCCAGTGAAATTTCCTTTCAAAAACATTTCTACCGTAAAAAGTTGAAGCGAAATCGCCGGCAGAAAAGTTATCTACAGAAAAAAAAAATCATCGTAATATTATATTTATTATATTTCGTAAATTTTCCCGGTTTTTTCTTTGGTCTTTTGCATTTGATGAGAAAGCTCTTGATAAAATCGAAAAACGTCCCGTTTGCAGTACCTACTCACACTGATTTCCTTTCAGAAAACGTGCTACACGTGAAAATATCAACAAGGTTTGGTAGAAAATTTGTCCACAGAAAAGAAAAATAAAAAAAAAAAAGAATAATAAACAACTTTATAAAACCGCGAGTTTATTCGCTCCATTCGGAATCAAAAATAAATAAAGGAATACATAGAGAAAAAAATTATACGAATTGGTCCATTTTACATATAGAAATAATTTATTTTAATAGGAGAGATTATTATTAAAAAATATTAGACATATATAGAAATATATTAAGAAATTAAATTATATTTCTTTTGTAATATATTTTATTTGAACACGGGTGGTGATCCGGTAACAAATGAACAATAATAATATAATTTATGTATTACATTTACCTGTCTAAAAAATCCTCGGGCCAGGATTTGGAGCCTCTAAATTTCACGGGCCCGTGATTCTTTGTCCGTTATGCCACCCTATCGGTACGCCACTGGATATTATACACGGCAGGGGCGGGCCGACAGGTCGATCGCGACACGAGTTCCGGTCGATCGCGGCTCTCTTTTCTTGAATTTTTTTCATGAAAGTAAAAATAAAAGATTTTTTTTTTTTTTGCAAATTTGTCTATTTTCGTTTAACCCGCGAGTTTGAAAATTAGATCAATAACGATTAATAACTACTACGGAATTATACGCCGACGGCTTTTGACCGATATGCATTGTGAAGTTGGCCAGATATTATCGTTATCGTCATACACCGTAAAATTATCAAATCAAACGCAAACTTCTCGTTGAATAAATAAATAAACATTTCCTGTCGAATGGTAATAAGTAAAAGTAATAATTCCTAATCAAATGATATATTGACATTCGTGTCGCGTAAAACCGTTCAATTCAACGTTATTATTACTTATTAGTATTTTAAAGAAAAGAAAAGTATATATGAAACATACTTATTACGCTTTTGTTCGCGGGCAATCGCGATAGCCTAGAAAAACTCCGGAGGTCGCGACCGGAGGGGTCGATTACAAGTCTCTTAAAGTTGGCCGCCCCTGGTATGCAGTACCGATACGCGACGTTTGAAATCGAAAACCCCGTGAAAAAGTTAATATTGATATCACGCGCTATTTGTTAATGCTTATTTTTCTCACACAATAGACATTTTTCGCCACGAAAATATCGGGTCGAATATCGAAAGAAAACAACGACTTACGCCAAGTATCGGCCCACTTCTAAAATTTTCCCACGTGATTTCCGCGTGCCTGTTCCCGTGAGACGCTGCGCGCGTTATAACGAGACCGTATAGGCCGTCCTACGTCGGAGATGATCGTCCCACGTTTGATTTTTGTTTGCAGTCCTACACCCGACGTGGAATGGAATCCTAAATTTTTAAAATTTCAATATATTTAATGCAACCCGAATTGGTTGCATGGTCTAAGGTCTGTGAACAAAAAATGCCTCTTGACAGTTCACAATGCCCGCTCCCCGTGTGCTTTTTATTTCACGAGCGTATTTGACGGCGATTATTATCGTTCCAGCCCAATTTTCACGGGGTGCCCAAAATCAGAATATTATTCAACGAATTTTCACCTGTAGCCCATTTATTTATTTATTACTCGTTTACTGACTTTACTTCCGTACTTAGGAAAAGGGGCGGTGAGGCGCCATCGTTCCGAGGCGATCGACTTTTATTTTTCGGGTGCCCGCAAACATGCGACGATTTGATCTTTTACCCGTCGCCAAAATACATGCCAGATAGTGCGAGTTTTCTTAATTATGCCTAACGGCGACAATACTATAAATACTTCTCTGCCGAAATCTTAAAAATAATATCACAACACTAATATTACGAAGAGAAAAGTTTTTTTTTAGAACGTAGTTTTCGTTTGTATACGTTCGTAATGGACGGGTTCAAACGCTACTCGACCGATTTCAAAACGTCTTTCGCCTGCGAAAAGCCGCCCCCCGGGCAGCAAAATTGATCGGGTCACTGCGAAATGGACCGTTCGCAACGTCGGTTCGTCGATACGTTTATCCGGCATTGATGCAAATTAAAACTCAATTGTATATACGATTTCTCCGTTTTCGCGAGGCCGCGGTCCCGTTGGATTTGGCATGCATAATAACGGCGCGGGTCTCCGCAATTTTTACAGTCATTGGTTTCGGCCGGATTTACGGACCGCAGAACGTCGGTACCGCTCCTTACGTTTGCGCGAAACGCCGAGCCGCTAAGCCGCAGTTAATGAATTAAATTTAAACTCGTTAATGTTAAGTGTTTAGTTATTGACGTCAAAATATTATTATTTTTTTTTTTCACTACAACTGCGTCCATACTGATGAGTACGCTGTCGGTCACAGGCGACTATTCGTAAACATATAGTTTTGAGTCGTACCATTTAGCGCGGTTCACTACACTCGAAAATGTTCAACTCTATGCGATTTTGACCGGTGCGAGGAATGTATTGGTTTTACAATGACGTTGTTTTTTCTTTCTTTTTTTTTTCTCTTCTATGGACAGCTTTTCTACTAGAAATTTCGCTCCGGTTTTCAACGAAAGCATTTTTCCTAAAAGGAAATCTCACTGGGGTGATACTTTATGGAGATCATTTTATGATTTTCCCGGGAGTTTTCTCAATAAATATAAAAAAAAAAAAACCGGTAAAAACGTAGGAAAAATAGGAAAACAGGTACAATATTAAACAAATATAATTAAATAAAATGTCATAATGCATATGTAATTATTTAACCATAATATGACATATATCTTGTTGACAAAGCAACATTATCAATCGAACTCCGCTCAGAATCGCTTTTTCGTTAGCAATGGTTTATCGTTGCGTACAGATGTACATTAAATTCGTGTCTATATCCTACCTTCCCAACGTCCCGCCTACAACATCGGTTGCACCCGTCCCCATTATCCTAGGACAGTTTTTTTTTTCGCCCTTATTGTCGTCCGCGAAATCATCACCTCGGACCTCGGATCTCTCAATCATACTTTCGACCCGTACACCGAGTATTAGTTTAAATCGATTTTCGGCGTCGACATATTTTAATTCGACTCGTCCGTTCACTTTTAAGTTTCGGCGGGGGCACAGTAGCGGTGCGCGGTGCATCGTTCGTGTGGCGGCGTTTTGACAGCGTTCCGCCACTCACCGTCCAACTAAATTTGAAAAAAAAAAAAAATGGAATTTCGCGTCAACTGGTCGACCGAAATCGGAAATTTCAACGCCGACATTCAATAATATTAACCGAGCAGTACTTTTCATTGTGCATAGGTATTGCCGCGATGAACAGGTAACGGTTTCACCGAAACGAAAAAACAACCGCGAAACGTATTACATTTTCAGAGCTGTACTCGTATATTTCGTTGAATGATTTAGAAAACGAATTTCGAACGGAGTCGACACTTCCCGAGATAACGAGTGTTTTACGCTATACGTCGATCGCCCTGTATATAGTTTTGAATATAATACGACGCGGTATTATCTTTTACCTTGGACACGTATGTATTTTATTTGTGTCTCGACGTTATTTAATAGGCCGAGGTATACCCACATAACAGCGTAATATTCGTTTTTTTTTTTCACGACACGAAAATAAAATAATCATCGCTACCTACATAATACAAATATTCGATGTTTTCGAAGTATTATTATTATTATTATTTTTTTTTTTTTAGGGTAATTAATATGCATATCGTATTCGTTATCGACGCGGTCGGGATACGCCGCAGCGCGTTTCGAAACCGCGAGCGTGGCTGCGTGCCAGATTCGCTCGGGAAAATGTTTGATCGGTCGATTTCGGTCATTTCTTTTTTTTAGGTCGTCGACAATAATATCCTCTCTCTGTATTATTTATTGTACGAATCGAATTGAATCGAAATAGCCGCGGTCATTCAGAACTCCGTGTGATTATTCGTTAACATTTTAAACATCAAAAACGGGAAATTTCGTACGCGACGATTTTAAAGTCGACTAGAACTATAGACGGATGGGGTGACAACAGCGGGGTAACATAAATCTAAGGCGAGAGGCGGAAAGAGACCGGACTGAACAGCGTTTAGCAGAGGGAATTATTGAAACCCATAAGAGGTGCAGAGTCGAGCAAGTGGAACAGGGAATGGGTCCTGCAGGTGGAGTGCATAGGTAGGAACCAGGAAAGAGATGGTTGACAATCGATCTGGAGCGTCGACGATCCGACGATACGCCGATCGGTCAAATATACAACGGACACATAATAGCTACGCGTAGGTATAGTAAAAAATAAAACGACCGATAACGAAATATCATGTTCATAACGTCAATAATTAGTTGATAGGCGCACACGCGGGATTTTTTTTTCTGGAGAGCGGTGGGTTGTGATTATAAAAATTTCCTAGAGAGCGGATCGAACGAGAAATTTACGAAAATAATCGTTGTGTCGAAAAAAACTTTGTTTGCGTTTATTTCTCTCATTTACCTAAACAAGGAAAGAACACATGCATTTTGGATGTACCTAGAGACCCGAGCCATCGTGCCCTCGGACTATTTTAAGAGACTATTACTCAACCAAAGACGCAGAAACCTCTATTTTTTATTAAATAGAAATTCAAAAATTAATCTAAAAAATAAATTAAACCTGTACAAAATGTTATTAACTCCTATCTGGTCTTACGGTATACAAGTATGGGGAACAGCCAAGCCATCTAACATTAAAAAAATCCAAGCATTCCAGTCTACCTCGCTCCGCCTAATAACGGGCGCATCCTATTATGTCTCTAATCACACATTACACTCTGATCTTCACATCAACACCGTATCCAAAACTGCATCTCTCTTTTACAAACGATTCCGATCCCGCCTAGTCAACCACCCAAATCCTCTTATAAGAAAACTCAACTCAAATACTATTCCCGGAAATCCNGCTATTAAGTGTCACGTCAAGCTATTAAGTGTCACCGCTGGGTGGCTTCTTTTATCGGTCAATTCACGCTAATTAAATAGCTATTAAGTGTCACCGCTGGGTGGCTTCTTTTATTAAGTGTCACCGCTGGGTGGCTTCTTTTATCGGTCAATTCACGCTAATTAAATAACTTATAAGTGTCACCGCTGGGTGGCTTCTTTTATCGGTCAATTCACGCTAATTAAATAACTTATTGTCCATACGCTTATTGTAAAAAATTGAATCTACAGATTGTGTATTACTTTTTAAAAATAAAAAAAAAAAAAAAAAAACTTATCGCAATTGATGTTACGGATATAACCATCAGTGTATCCGAATTGTTTCCGAAACGTCCGAATTGGTTCCCGGTTCGTTACAAAGGGTGTATCCGAATTGGTTCCCGGGTCAAATTTTCAATTTTCCTTCCCATTTTATACAGACTTAGGACTGTCCACATAATATTATGCAGGTATGGTTAAAAATTATGATTTTTTTTGCCACTTTTATTTTTATAATTTTTTGTTATGTTATATAATAAGTAATAAGAATAATAATAATTTTTTTTTTAAATTAAATATATTTTTAACTATAAATTCATAACAAACATTTTTTATAAACTCTGATCTATTTATTTTATTATTTTTATATTTGCCCATTTCTGTTTTCATATATATTTCCTTATTTTTAGATTTAAGATTTTGTGGTTTCTCCGTAATTTTACATATGTTTCAATTTGTACTTTTTTTAATACATCGATGAATTGAAAAATGTTCGGATGTGTGTAATAGAAACAACTGTTGAACTTGCTGTGAAATGATTCACAGCAATTAGTTGTTCGTACTACACTACTCGTATATTCAGCCCACATTGTTGGTAGAAATGAGCTCTTTTCTGAAATATAATTTTCTAGTATGTAATCGAATAATTTGTCAAGCTTTCCGTTAGTCGGTTTTAACGGCATCAACTCATTAATATAGCAATCGTTAACTTCTTCGAGCGATAATAGAGATAAGTCAAAAAATAATTTTAATGTTCGTCCTATTTCGGAGTCGTTATTTTTAAATTCTTTTGAAAGCCCTAATTGTTGAATCTCTCTCCACCATGATTGGCCCAAGTGAAACCGACAACCTTTTAATTGAACTAAAGGCCATACTTCGGAGATCGCTACATGAATGGCTCTTTCAAAGTCAGCATATACGAGGGCTGATCAAAAAGTATCGAGACCGATAATTTTACTCGGAAACCGAGCGTTGAAGAGCACGACGATTCGTAAACGTAGCTTCTATGACTCATACTGAGCACATTTATTCGTATAAAATCTCTATAAACTTCTTCGTTTTGATTTGACGATATTTTTCTAAAATTTGTTTTTTACGTTTGGCGATTTCGTAATGAATCCAAAAGAAGCGGAACTCGCTGCCACTCGAGGGCACATTTTCAGTTTTTCAATTGACATTTAATGGCAAAAACCATGAAATGTTGCATCCCTCTGAAAAAAAAATGCAAATTTTCTAAAATCTCCAAATCTGTCAAGTTACTCTTCTTTTGGGTTTATTATAAAATCGTCAAACTCGAAAAATATATTTTACAAAAATATCAGTGAAATCAAACCGAAGAATTTTATAGAGAAGCAATAAAAACAAATGTACTCAGAAAAAAGTCATAGAAGCAATTGATACCAATCCTGCTGCTCTTCGATGCTCATTTTCCGAATGATACTACCAGTCTTGATACGTTTTGATTAGCCCTCGTATTTTATCCGGGTTTAAATAATTTGTAATTAAACTGAAAGCTTTTGTTTACGTATCACTTGTTTTATTTGGAAGTAAAATGAAAACCAGAGGGACGTAGTAGTTATTTTTTACACCGTGAATTGAAAAGAGTCGGCAAAAAAGCTTTGGACAACTTTTAAAAGTACCGTCAACAAACACGGATATCATTTGACGTAATACTTCCGAATTGCTATCACGTGAAAATACAATAATATTGGTTTCAACACTGTTAATAAATAAAAAGTTTTCTCCCCGATTAGTTATTAAACTATAATTGTTTAATATATTACGAATCTCGCTCGATGTTTTGTGCAACTTTGGTACTGTGCTACACCGACTAGCACGTATATTTTTTCTTATTCTACATAAATCTTGAGCGTCTATGGTTTCAGTATCAGATTTGGCCAACTCACAGCGCATAATTTTTACCGGCCGCTCATGTAATGCTTCTCGAGCTTTTCGTTTTGAAACGTTGCTTGATTTCTGTCTGTTAAGTTTTTTTTCATCGTCTTTTTCATGGTTATGTATTATACTTTTATCAACGATTATATTTGAATTATTCATTTTCAAATATGACTTACGCGTTCTTTGTGCACATATCCAACGGTTAATGTCGTCCGCCGACTTTTTTTTGAAACCCAAATTTATATCCATCGCATACCATAAGTTTTTAATTTTTTTTGCCGCACATGAATTCCATATCCGAACACGAGTTAAAAAAAAAAACACTAAACTACACGAAATCACTATACCATACGCTATGCGGTTACTACGGCGGATTACTGAATAACGATAATGTAGCGCCGGTTTTATCACGGTTTTTATCCAAACGACAACCTGTTTCATTTTATACGTCCGTACAGACGGGAAATATGTCGTGATGATAATTGTTCGATTGTACTCCGCCTTTTTCGAAAGTGTTTACCGGGAACCGAAATTCGGATGTCGATTCGATTCTCGAGCACGGGAACCGATTCGGATGCGGCCGTAACCGTTGCCGCGATACGCGCGCACGCAGGTTTCGTTCACTTCAGGCGCGCGGGCAAACCACCCGCATAACGTCCCGACATCCGCGGATCGTGACGTTTTACGGTCGAAAAACGCGCGACCCCGGCCGTTCCGCCGCCGCGACGAGTGAACCGTCGGTTTATAAAGTTCTCTCGCCGCGGCCGTACAACGGACACGACGGATTTATCGACGCTTTATTTTTTTTTTATTTTTTTCTCCCCCCCCCCCCCCCCCTCCCCCGCTGTTGTTCTTCTTGTCGTGCCGCACACTGTTATTCCGGTATCCGTTTACGACGTTTCCATAAGCAATGTGTTGCGCTGTTCCGCGGGTCGGTGCCGGCGCGCACAGGTCTTTCGCGTCCGTACCGCAGGCGCGCGCAACAATAACGACAACGCGCGCCGCCGAGAGAACGTTCGACCGTTTGACGGCGGCGAAATGACATCGCGATAATAATAAACACCGAAAGCGACACCGCGTGGCGAACACCGGAACGCGGTAGACGTCACGAGTTTTTGTTTTTTCCGTCCCCGTCCCCGTCGCCCCCCCCCCCGGTCTTTTTTTTTGCGACGTCCAATGCGAATCCCAACGACACGTTTATCGTTATAACGCGCGCGCCGCAATACACGCGCAAACGAATCGTCCGTTTCGCATTGTTTTCGGATTACCGTGTGGAACGAGGGAACGTATTGGTCTCGCCACAACGGGTGTTACAATTATTATTTTCTTTTTTTTTTTTTTTTCGTGTCAACACTTTCTACCGGAAAGCGTACTCCGGTGATCGTGCGTAGCGCCGGATGGTCCGGATGGGAATTTTCTCCGGGTGATGCTTTAGAGAGGGAATTTTTTTGAAATTCTCGTCGACATTCGAGACGATCAGGAAAACCCGAGGTCTTTAGTAGGTTTAGAAAGATTAAAAAAAATAATGTTGTCGTCGGCTGTCGTTTATTTTTTCGTTATTATCAAAGCTTTTGTTATTTTAAAATAATCTTTTTTTTCAACGGTCGTTGTCGGAAACGCACACGGTTATAATCGTTTTACCACGCGCGTGGCGACGCATTACGCGTTGTTGACAGAGCAACACTATCAACCGTACTCCGTTCAGAATCGTTTTTTTTTTCGTTAGCGGCGGTTCGCCGTCGCTCACAGAGATATACAAATCGAATTGCCGTCCGGCGGCCCATCCTCCCGACTTCCCACCCGCAACAGCGGCCGCGCCCGCGCGCGGAGCACGTCCGTCCTTTTTTTTCTTTCTTTTTTTTACACGTTTTTTTTCGCCGCGACTTTTATCGCCGTCCACCGGTGCATCGCGATACGCGCGCCCGTCGCGTTATTTAGAATAATAATAACGATGGAAAAAAAAAATAATAATAATAATAATATCGAAAAAAAAAACAACTCCACGCGAGAAAACACGAATAATCGCTGTTATATAATATTTTACGTTATTGTTCACGGACGTTTTCGGACATTTTACAACGACGCGCGTCCTCCGTTAACCTTGAAACGCGCGTCGTGTATTTGTAACAATATCGTTATAATAACACACCTATATATTATGCGGAGGATTTTGACACAATTTTCGTAATAACTATTAAAAAAAAAAAATTAAAAAAAAAACGTTGCGCTCGCGCGTAATAATGTGCAATCAATCGCGGTCGGTTAAATGCAGTCGCTCGCACGCGGGGTGTTTTTTTTTCTACGTTTTGACCGGTAGAAAAAAAAAAAAACACAAACGGAATATAATACCGCCGTCGAGTACACCTGTACGCGTCCGGACATTAACGCCTATGTAAAAACGACCGGCGACGGCCGTAACTCCCGAAATTATTACGGAGTTTTTTTTTTTATTTTTTTTTTTTATTTTTCCGTGACTCGACGCGCGACCGACATTTATCGTTAACATGCATTATCGGCGGGGTTTTATTTTTTTTTCTAAACCTAAAAATCTCCTCCGTACAAAACGGCTATAAAATCGCGCGGCACGTGCAGTGAGTGCACTATTCGTGTACGAATATTCAGAAAAAAAAAAAAAAAAACTTAGAATAAAACGGCCGCGATAACGGACCGCCGCCGCAGACCCGTGTCTGTACTATAGCTATGGCTGCATAGTACACCTACCGTCCGTTTCGTTTTGTTTTTTTTTTTTCGCGTCCGACATTTCATTTCGGTTTTTGATTTTTTTACGAGACCCGAATATTCGTGTACAATTTTGTAATAACAATACGCTACGGGACGGGTCGTTTTTCGAAATATTATTATCATTTCTACTCCCTAAAAGCGAAAAACTATTATATACGAACAACACTGTTATAAATGTACACATATCGTACACACGATCGTTAAAATTCTATAATATAATACGTAATAATGGCTCTCGGTTTTTCGTAATAGGTACGGTACGGTTTTTTTTCGTTTTTATAGCTTTCGGGATGTAACAAAAAAAAAAAAAAAAAAAAAAAAAAGTCACTCCTTTATTACCACCCATATAATACATGCCTACGTATTACCGGCGCGCGATAATACTTATTAGTTATTATGTATATTGAAAAAAAAAAAAAAAAAACCGAACGTTGTTACAATGACTGAATTTCCGAACCGAAACGAGACGTTTTATATAGGTAAATAATAATAAGTGTACCTACATCATTGCGACGCTTAAATTAGTATTATTATTAATTTTTTTTTTTTTTTTTTTCTCATTTACTCGACTTTACTGTATATTTGTAGTAAAAACAACAAAAAACAAAAAAAAAAAATCTCTTATATAATCATTGTTGTCGTCGTTTCGTCCGGCTTAATAACCCGGGTAACATTAACGATATTAATACACGAATATTGTTGTATTATTAGGCGCATTGTTTTTTTTTTTTTTTTTATATACACGTACACGGTGTATAGGCAATATGAACATTATACACAGGACAATACACCAAATTAATGTATTTCATACGATAACAATTAACAGAAACGTCGTGCGCGGTTTTTCTATTGTGCATTACAATGTGCGTTATTAAATATTAGTGGATCGATCAAACGACTCGGAATTGGAAACGCTGTACAACAATATGATATTGTACCAAAAATACCAGGTACGCATTATGCCGACACCGTTGACGGTCGCGTCGGTAACCGAACGTCGGTTTTACTCGAAAACAGAATACAGAAAAAAAACAACAAAAAAAGTGACGGTACCGTTTTGTTTCGCCGTCCGTTCTCCCCGAGAAAATAATAATAAAACAAATCCAAACGCGCTTGCCGTTTTCCAGTGCGAATTTCCCGGACACGTCACGACCGTCGGAGTCCGTTATCGTTTTGCCGTCAATAACGCCGTCTCCCGCGTCCGCCGCCGGTTTCGCCGTTCTTCTCGTTTTCGTTCTCCCGTTTCTTCGCCCGTACATTTGAACGGGAGAGAGATAATAAAAAAAAAAAAAAAAAAAACGAAAAAACGAACAGCGAGCAGTCCTTTAAAGCGGACTAAAAGCGTCCGCGCGTGTCGTCCAATACATTTTTTCGCCCGCGTTCGGGGTATTAAACAACACGCTGAAACGGCGTCGGAACGGCGACGGGCACAATAGCAGCGCGGCGTTCGCCGCCGTGCCGAACCGTACGGATATTCGAACGCGACGTTTTGAAACGCGTTTTTTCCGCTTTTCGCCGCTTCAGCCGTCCGGCTGTGTCGGGCGGGGTCGAGTTTTCCGCCGATCGTATTCATCGGGCACGATGACCGGCTGCCCGCGGGCGGCACTCGCAAGCCAATGACAGTTTGGCGAATTTCGCCGGTCGTCTGCGCGCATCAAATGCGTTAGTCGAAACTTTAAAAAAGAACGTTACCGTTCGTACGAGCGGCGGCATGTCGTTTTCCGTTGTACTGAACCGTTAACCCGAAAAACCACTCGGTACCCTGTCTTCATTCTTCATTCGCGCCGTTCGCGTTCCTTTGCGTTGTAAAACGCGTACGGTGTGTGAATTCTGGAAAACAAAAAAACTATCCGCCTTCAACCCGGGAGCTTTGCTTAAAGAGGCGCAGACAAACCGATTCGTTCGCAGTATACGCGTGTGCTTGTACTCGTGCTTGTGTTTACTTGTTTACATTCGTTTAATAAAACGGTTATATCGCGCCGGAACTTACGCGCACGGCGTTCGATTGCGTGTGTCGCCACACGTTCTGTGTAAATACGCCCATACCGTTTTTTTACAGCGTACGTTTAGAAACCGAGAGCTTAGCGGTCGCCCGTGTAACGGATCGCCCGATTTGTTTTGGATTCTGGGTGGAACGAGAAATGAATTGGTTTTACAATGGTGTTCGGTTTTCGTATTCAATACCGTATACGAAAATCTTGCTCCGATGTCTGGAGTGTGGCACGTTTTCTGAAAGAGAATTTTATCTAGTCGGCGTTTTGAAGAGGTCGTTTTTTTGATTTCCCAAGCGGTTTTCAATATAATTGAAAAAAAATGTAGGAAAAACGGGAACACGTTTGTACAGGTATGAAAGAAATTTTGCTCCGAATCGCCTTTCGTTAGAAACGGTTTTAGCTTATCGTCGTTTACTCATATCCCCTACATCATCCCCCTCTATATCCTTCCCTCCCAACTTCTCGCCTACAACAGTACCCATCGTGCGAAGTTTATCTGTCTTTTTTAGACTTGTTTATTTTCAATGAAACCCTATAGTTCAATATCAATTGAATATTTTTAGCTCGACTGAATATTCCCCGGTCTCGGTTACAAACGGCGTGGACATCGGAGGAGCGAATCGGTGTTTAGTGCCGTGGTGAACATCGGCGAGTACAATCTCGCGGACATTGGGCTCATTCATTACACTATCCCCGCAAAATTCCAATGGGTGGATATGTCTCGCCAGCCCAACCCCATGCATAATTGTGTATCCATCAGGAGCGGATGATGGGGTCAGGGTTACGGAGTTAATCGGCCGAAAGGATGCGAAAGGACGCGTTGAATATTTTATAGGAAAAAAACAAAAAAAAAAATCATCAAAATTATAAATATTGTGCGGGAGTCGGGCAACAGAAGGACTGATTGACTAATGAGAGACAACTCGTCGCATCATTCGGATTTTCGAACGGTAAGCGATAGCGCGCGTAATCGCACGCATTGATGTCAATACAATTTTACGAGTACCGATTAAATTTATCTTCATTGAACCCGAGCGCCGAACCGTCTGCAGCCGTAACAGTCATAACACTCGTAGCAATACAACTGTTATGCGTACGGAATGTAATGTTTAAACACTGCGATTATTCTAGTGAAACGTGTAAGCGTATAGAAACATAAAAAAAAAAAAAAAAAAAAACAACACATTGAAATCAACACGTTACGTAAAAATAAAGACACAATCATTTTGAGGGTGAAATCGGTGTACATAAGCACCCCTATTTTCGTTGTCTGTGACGGCGACTATTTTATATATTTTAATCGTTTTAGATTCTGAAGGGGGGGGGGCGAGGGTTTTATTATTGTTTTTTTTTTTTATGTTTGCGCACAACTGTCGGAAATCCCGCTCCGATCGAAAAATAACGGGAGTGCGGTTTTTGAGATGTTTATAAGCACTTGACATTTTTTGAATTTTTTTTTTTTTTGTTCAAGCGTTTCAAGTTCGAATTCCGACGGAAATCGTAAAAATTACGCCATTTCGAAAACTTCGTTTAGAATTTAGTATTTCGTCAGCAGTTATTAATCACTGCGTACACACGTAAATCAAATAACTGTACGTATCCTAATTTCCGAACTTCCCGCCTACAACAGTGGCACACACATCAACTCTGTATCGGCTCTTTATTTTTTATCTCTGGGTTTTCTTGCGGTTACACGGACAGGCTATATTATAATGTCCGACGAATTTGTCTAACTCGACCACAAGCCCGACCCAGAATCGTTGTACGCGTTTACATTGTACGGTTTATCGTATTTAGACTAAATCAGACCATAAACCGATATATATTTTTTTTAGATCCGGGCACAGTCAAGTCCGGATTAAAAAGTTTAGAGGCTCACACAGGGAATGAGAAATACGGAAGAGCCGAGATGATGAATGAATCGCTGATGAAGTACCGATTCCGAACGCAACATACCCTCCCCCCCCCCGGTATATAACCACACGCACGCGTTTACGCGTTTATAGCGATCGATCGCCGAGGACGCGACGATTTATCGCGTACAGTTTTTTTTCCTTATCGTCGCGTCACGACACGCCCCGTCCCCGAACCGCGCGATAATAACGTCATCGCCGATCGGCGGGCGAGCGACAAAAGCGACGCCGCGGCAGGGAAAAACGAGAGAGAGAGAGAGAGAGAGAAAAAAAAAACGTCCGTTCACACGGAAACCGTGACTTCTAACAGATTTGTTTTCGAACGCCGCGCACGGCGGCCTACGTAATAACCGTCGGCGGCTATTGTCGCTGTGTGTTACGCGCGTGCGTGCGGCGGCGTATCCGTAACGCGCGGGCGGCGGGGGTTGGCGGCAATTATTACGTTGGTTTTTTCGTTTCCCCGTAACATTTTCCCCGTTCGTCCGGCACCCGCGCGTCGCCCGTCGCGCGCGCATGCACGTGGGCCAGTCATCCGTGGAAATCCTTGGTCACTTCCTCCCGGCGACCGACCGCACAGAACGAGACCTTACGCGGCGACTGGTCGCATTGTGTAACAAAAGTGTGTTGCGCGCGCCGCGAAGTACCGCACCGGGTCCCGGATTCCTGCGCCGCCGCCCGGCCGTCTGGCCCGGCGACCGTCTCTCCGTTGCGCGCACGCGGCGCGGTAAATTTTCACTCCCCGCGACGCTCGGTTATCACGGTGCAACGAGTCGTACGCGTCTAGAGACGCGTATCGCGCGGCGAACGGTACGCCCGTCAGCGAAACGCCGTCAGTGGAACCGTCGGACAAAACCCCGTGACCGCCGGAACGGTATTCGGTCCGCCCGTTGTAAATCTACAATAATAATACGCGGAAAAAACAACGGAAACGATAATAACCGCCCGCGGGTCGGCCGATCGGCGGAATTCCCGTGTACCGCGGGGGATTTCGAGAAATCGAACAGTTTGTGTCCGCGCGTGAAACCGCGGTTTTTTTTTTTTTGTTTTTTTAACCGCGCGATTTTTTAATGTACGGTACGGTACGGGTGCTCAGACAGCGTCCGGAAATCTGCGCGATTGGCGAACACCGTATCGCGCGCGTTACACAGACAAAGTGCGGTTTATAGTTTTCGAAGCTCGCAACAGCCGATAGCAATCCACACGTGCGGCGGACGGTTTTCAAAGAACTGCGTGCGAAGAGTGCGTCGCGTCAGCGGAAATCATCGCCGGGAAGAAAGCCCGGATGCGAAAACGGGAAAAAGACGAACGGACGGATTACGCGCGACCGACATCCGGAGAGGCCGGAAGCGGCCGGCCGGGAGAAAATGCCGCGAGGTCGGAGCGGCCGTTCGGGAAAACGGGAGTTTTCGAACTACCCAACGGGCCCGTTTTCATCGTCCGGTCGACAGTGGTCAACACAACAACACACTGTTGATGTGTTTTCGTTATCTCAATGGATTGTCGATAAATTTACAAGCCGGCGGCCGTCTTGCGGACGCGAAAACGCAATTTCGGGTGGTCAACAACAACAACAACGTACAAACTGAAGGCCAGCATTATCGGACACCGCCGATCGCCGGAGAGCACTGACACGAAAATGCGTACACGTTACCGCGCGAACGACACGGTGAAAAACGCATGACGGATGCCGCCGGACACGGAAGGCTACGGGTACGGTCGCGTCACCGGTACGCGTCGATTCGTCCGTTTTCCCCCGAGCGCGGGGCAACAGTAGCGGAACGAGTGACGTTTGTTTATAGCGCACCACTGTTTGCCGTCCATCAATAGTGTCCGAACTTAATAGTGAAATGAAATCCGGTCGACGGGGAAGTTGAGCGGTTGAGCGCGGACATTTTTTCGTTTTTTTGTTTTTTTGACTAAAAGTTCATCCGATAGGTTAGGTACGGGTCGCTGTTCGAAAATCAAAAGTAGATACAGGTTAACGGTTTTACGTCCAAAAGTAAGGACGATAAGGACAGAAAAAAAAAAAAAATAACGGCAATTTGATAGCCGCTCGGAAATTTCTCGAAAAATTCCGAAAAACACTGTCCGAGTTAACGAGTGTTACGTTTATGATCTGACCGCTCTGTACGTAACAGACGGGTTGCCCGCGCGGCTGCGCCGAGTGATTAGTAGCGCGGTAAAGCATACGAATGCTTTGAAAATAAAATAAAAACCGACGGTTAGATCGATTTTTTTTTTTTTTTTTTGTGAACATTGATAATTTCGAAAATGACGGTTTTGTCTGCAACTGCGTGCGCCCTGGGATTCCTCTGCGCGACGCCTGTGAACCGATATATTAAATTACATGACACGAAGAACCAGAATTACACACGCGATTCTACACGTTCACGCTGCAGTGGCAGGACTACGTATAGAATCCGAAACGATGTTGTGAGATCGCGGGTCGTAATGTTACGTATATACGGAACGTAGAACCGCGGAAATGTATACATGGCGATCAGTCTATCGTAAGACACACGTTACCTTGTTCTATAGAACATTCGTATTTACGAGAAACGAGCAGCGGCTCTACAATTTTAAATTTATGATGTTTGCGGGAGTAAAACCACTACTTAATTTTGATTGTCAAATGGGGCAATCTGTAATATAAAAGACTACGCACAGATAGGGGGGAGGGGTATTGATTAAAATAAACGTCGGTGTTAATATTTTTGATATCTCGTCAACGGATGGACGGAATTAAAAAATGTCAACACCAAAATTAATTTCAACTAACGCGCCGTCTATTTGTGGATTTTTTAATACACGTTGACGTTTGAAAATCGAAAGCGGGTAGTGGGTTTTGCCTCCAAAAACGAGGGCGACAAAATAATAACATGAACGTAACATTTTAGAGCTGTTTATTCCTTAAATATTCTGTTAAACAAATTCTGTATAAAAAAAAAAAAAAAAAACCAAATATTTTCCCAGATAATGAGTGGTCTTACGACAGATCGATCACTCAGTAAACAGTACCTAACCTACTCTAAGAACCAATGGTGATTTTCCGGCTTATCGTGTTTCGGAACGCGAGCCACTGATTTTTTTATTATTATGTTAAAATATGCTCCTCTAGATTGTTACAGTGTTTTGAAACCGTTTCGTATTTATAATATCGATACAGTGGTGCATGTACGCATACAATGCGCAAGATGTATCGTTTTTATATAGGTAGCGATGCGGACTGCAGAGACTGACGTACGACCTATCTAAAGATCTGTAACATCGTTTCAACACAATAATATTACAATACCATAAATATTAAATATAACGTTATACATGGCATGGGCCTGTATCTGAACATATGATCTCCGCTGCATCGATCCGTTATAGTTGACACATTGACAGTAGAAATAATTTTATTTATCATAAAACTGTATTTTACGTCGTGCAGTACGTTTGTGTATCGTACTGTCTGTTCTGGAGTTAACGTTTTCGACGTTTTGAATAAAATAACTCCGCGGACATTCAATACATTTTATTTTATTTGTATTGTTATACAAACGGAGCAAACCCAATTACAAAAAAAAAAAAGTCATAAATATAACGTGGAACATAAAAAACATAAAGTAGTAACGAATTAAAGAAAATGTCGGTGTCGGCAGAACGGGGGAGGCGAACCATTGGGTCACGACTAAGGAAATTAGAAGGCAAAAGGGAAATGGAAAAGGGAATAGAGGAACGAGTGTGACGTGGGGTTACGCGGAAGATTATTTCGCTAAGTAACGGCGGAGTGTAAATCCGGTTGGATAGATTGTCCTCAGGCCAACGATCAGAGAGGAAAGCGAGGCCAAGGCGCAAGCAAGACCGGCGGCACATTCAAATTTACACGTTTAAATGTACTGGTGTTTTTGTCAACGATTATTAATAATTGCAATATGAAATGATGCGCTCTGGTATTATTAAGTAATGTCAATTTTCTTGTACCTCATAGACTGCAGGGTAGCTAAGGGGACTATAGCGCCCCGAAATCTCTTCTAGCCCCGTCAAAATTTCTTACAGCTTCCACGATAACGGCGGATATGTAATAAAAGGTTTGTTCGTTACCATTTTTTTTCTTCGCAAAAATATACGGAACAAGCGCAGTTTAGTCCCCTTAGTCCCCTCCCCCAACCCTACGCTTATGTTGTCTCTCCTCGAAACTTGTGCGAAGTATGTCCGTACGATTTTAATGTCTAATTTTAATCAACCTAAATATTTTAGTATATTTCTTATTAGCTGTAAATCGGGTTAAGCCCATTTACGTTTCAATAAATAAATATTGTTTAGACATAATACGCCGTCATTTTGTATTTATGAATGATTGAATCGCTGTAAACCACGTCAGCTTGCGAGACCATATTTTTTTTTTTTTCTGTGGATAACTCTTCTTCCAGTGATCTTGCTCCGGTTTTTATGCATAGCGCCTTTTCTGAAAGGAAACTTTACTGGACAGGTACTTTAAACAAGTCGTTTTTCGATTTTCTGCGGAGTTTTCTCAACAAATGTGAAAACCGAGAAAAAAAAAATGTAGGAAAAAAGGGAAAATGTAAGAAACGCAGATATTAGCTAAAAATTGTATGGTTTTATTTTAACTATCTACTATCACCAGTGTGGTAGGTAACACAAATTCCATAACGATGTGCAAAATTATTCACATTATACATGATATTACAATGTCTATTACTGATAGAGTATCAGTAATTTTTGCTTGATTCGCAATAGCCAGATAGATTTTACTGACTTACAAACAAAATTCAAATTACAGCAGCCGTATCTCTGCAGTTAATTTTGGACTTAAAACGTTAAAAACGTTTTAAACTTAACACTTTTAAACGGTTTAACCATTAAAGTCCAGAAAGAACCTAGTGGTTAATGAATGTTAACAAAAAAAAAAAAAAAAAAAATGTTATAATACGCTTCCATTAAAATGACATTTTTTACTGAAAAAAATAAAAACCAATTCAAATCGCAATGCTCTGTGCAATAGGATGTTAAGTGTTTTAAACGAGCGTTTCCACGCTTTACATATTATGTACAAGCGTTTTTCTTCGGCCCGGAAACATAATATTTATCGTGGTTCACCGAGTTTTGTTCGGTAACTCACCAACTCGAACCGGCCCCGAGTATAATTTGTGATGCGATCATGACAAACAGTCCTAAATAACTCAACGAAATAATTATCAATATATAAACCGAACGCGTCAGTACCTACACGGTTTAATGAAGAATGTTTTACGTGTCCAGATTTACACACGATTAATACAATGGACACCCAGTAGACAATGACTAATTTGCGTTTATCGCTGTAATAAATGATTAATACATGACGGATATATCCAATAGAACTCTCGAGGTGGGGCCTTTCCACTCGTGAATATTTATACGTTTTTGAAGGGGGATGAAAATGGACGCGCAGTGTATAATCGCTAAAAAACGGCTCGGGACGTGCTGTAAACACATTAGGATTGGGGCCAGTTTGAAAGCCGTCCGAGCTGTGCACCGGCGCAGAGCCTCGCACATTTAAAGGCTCCGCTGAGGGTTCACGAACGCTAGGGGTATGTCTGCTCACAATCATAACTAGAGCAGAACTCGGTAATTTCACGCGGTTATTTAGAAAAAGGTATTCCAGAATAATTGGGACGGGTGCAGAGCCACTGTTGCAATTTAATGTGTATATCTGTAAACAGCGATTATTCATTGCTAACGAAAAAACGATTCTGAGTGGAGTTCGGTTAGTAATAGTGTTGCTTTGTCAAGGATATATTGCATGTCACATTGTGGTAAAACAATTACATTAGCGTTGTATATTTTCTTTAATTATATTTGTTTAATATTGTACCAAATTTCCCGTGTTTCCCATTTGTCGACAAAACTCCTGGGAAAATTAAAAAACGATCTCCCAAAAATGCTCCCCAAGTCAAATTTTTTATAAGAAAACGTGCCACACTTGTAAATCGGAACATGATTTCTGGTAGAAAAGTTGTTCACAGATAAAACAATAAAAATAATCATCATTGTAATATCATAATAGCTTCTTTGCTTCACTCAGAATCTGAAATACAAATTAAAATCAATGAACTAACTAACGAGAATTGTATTATGAAGATCCGAGTTCCGTCCCAAATGTAAAATTTTAATTTAAGGACGTATTTGTTCCGTCCCGTTTTGCGGGACATTACATTATATTGATGTAGCGTGCAATTTACGACTACGGTAACAATTTTCTATTATTTAGAAATATTTAGATAATATTGCTTTCGATTATCGCACTAAATAATCGAATTTGTATACAATAATACTTTTACATTATTTGCGTTTGTTCTGTGTTTTAATATTGATTAGAAAAACGTCTATGTATAAATTATAATTTTTTTTGTATCATATAAATTCAATTCAATTAGAAATTTTTGTTCCTGAAAGTAAATTACTACGGTTGAATTGTTTGTATTTAACATTTATGCATTTTAATATTGATAAGAACATTTTTTTTTAATCGGGACGGAATCGGTGTGAAATAAGGCCACGATTGGGTACGGCACACGGAACGCAGCCGCGATTTGGAAACACCGTGTTGGTTAATTCGCGATTCGTAACGTAAAAATCCTCGGTTTAGGTACGCGGTAGACCGCTCGTTACGACGACTCGAAAAAACGTAATATTATATTCCAAGACCGTTGCACTGTAATATTATTATTATTAATGTAATAACAGCGTACGTAGGTATAGGTACAGACAAAACAAAATTTGAGTGGTTTTTTTTTTATCAACGAGAAGTCTGCATCAGCGTAATATCCACGTAATATACCGAAAAGATTTACAATTTTTACGTACGTGTATGTATAATTTTATATCGTAAAAAAAATGAAGGTCGCGCGTAACTACCTACACTGTTGCGGTGTACATAATATATCCACGTACCTACACACGTTACAATACGCGCACGCACACGTACACACACACACACACGTACGCAATACTATGTAATTTTCCGCCTACTTGCTGATGTGTTTCCGAGACTTTTCCTAATTTGGTGTATTCCGGGGCTACGGGAAAGGCGGATTTTTAGCTCTCTCTCTCTCTCTCTCTCCCTACTCGCCGTCACACGACGCCGCCGGACCGCGGCGGACGGACGTCGTGTGGGCGATCCGAGAAAACGTCCGCGCCGTACACCACTCGCGTGACGCTAATAATTTTATATTATTATTATCATCGCAGTCGTCACTGTCCGCGCGCATCCCGACGGGTCTCGACGCGTAAAAAAATGGTGAACGATGTTCGATGCGCGGCGACCCGGACGTTTGCGCATCGGCTGTGAGTTTCGCCGCACTCCCGGGACGCCGTACAGACCGCCGCGCCCGCGATGACGACGGACGGCGTAGTGCGGACCGGAACCGCGCGGACCTTACGCGCCAGGAGGCGACTTTTCCCGCGTGGCGACGACGGCGACGGCTGCGCGATCGCCACCGCCGAGCGGATCGGACGCGACGCGCTCGCCCGGAAACGGCGACGGTGGGGTTTCGATTTCGTCGACGGCGCGCCGACCGCGGACGGGACTTGGCGATGGGAAATCACGGCGACAAAGGCGGCCGACAACGACGGCGGACAACGCGGAAACGATAACGGCGAGGAGACGTTTGAAAAACCGAAAGAACAACGGCGCAACAGCATCGTCTCGGCGTGTGGTGGTTTACAGTCCCGCGTTCCTGCGACGCCGTAATAATACGTCACTTACTTAAACTGTAGCCAGGAAATTTAAGCGTTTAACCGTATAGCCGTAGTGATCGAATTAACCTAAAAAAAAAAAAGATACTTTATAATAATCGCAAATCAAACGAAAAGTTTAAAGTCGCTCTTTCGAGAACAACTATACGTTTAGAAGTAACTTAGATTTTAATCGTATAATGTAATATAACTAACCAAGTTAAAATGTTTTCACGAAATAAATTATTCGCTAAGAGTCTACTTTTTTCTTTTTTTCTTTTTTTTTTATGAATCACGAGAAAACTTGTTTTGATTCCACGACCCGTTGCATTTAAAATGCAAAAAGTCCTCGAATACAGGCCCTGAAAATCCGAGAACGCCAAAATATTCGAAATCCAATATTTTTTATTTTATAGAACCGTGTTATTCATAGGCAATGAAACGCATTTCGGCATAAGCTAGCTATTTTTTTTTTTTTTTTTTTAACAAATCAATAAACACGTGCGAATGCGTCTATTTAATATAAATGTTCTAATATTATGTTTTGTACAGTACTTGTTACCTAATTACTACAGTATTGTATTTCTATTATATTGTATCGCGTGTTATTTATCGACGAACCTATAATGATTTTATTTAAGACTTCTGAAGGTACTGTTTATTCCTGTGTATTATGTTTTATTGTGTAAAATAAAAGCTCGAAAATAATGTTATTTCACTGTAAATATTAAAATATTATAGAATAATCGAAATCACGCGCTCGATCGTTTTTTATAACATAATTTCGTCCGGTAATGTGTGTCGACCACTCTTTAAAATATCATGGAAAATATTCTTTGAATGTCCAATTTTCGAAAAATATTGCGGTAATACACATTCAACGTGTTTGTTTCGGGAATCGTGTAATTTCCCGTAAAAAAAAAAGTCTCTGACGGATATTGCTCTCGTTCGATTGTATGTATATAAAAAAAAAAAAAAATCGAATAAATAAATCAAAAGCTTTCAAAATTAAATTTCGCCTTTTATTCCTCAAATCACCGATGATGCGAACATTTTCCGCGCTATCCCGCTAAAACAGTTCGACAGGACAGTTATTTTAACTTTTGGACGGCCGGTAAAATCGTTATGGATTCTGAGCGGAGCGCGGAATCTATTGGTTCTACAATGTTGTTTATTTTTTTTTTTTATTTTATCTCTGAAAAACTTTTATACCAGCAATTTTGCTCCGATTTACAATAATGGCGCTTTTTCTAAAATGTATTCTGACCGGGGAGATAATTTAGGGAGGTGATTTTTTTTTGATTTTCCCAATTGGTTGGAAAAACTGTGGAAAAAACACGGGAAAATAGATACAATTGTATTAAACAGATATTATTAAAGGAAATATGTAACGCATGTATGCAATTATTTTACAATAAAAGTACACATAGTACATAGTGCCTACAATAAGACAATAGGAAATGTTATACAGAATAAAATATTTCGAAGCAGACTCGCATAAAATTATTCGTATAGTAGACACCAAAAATCCAATTACGTTTGGTTGTTTAATACAATCTTTTAAATTTAAATAACGAATAAAGGGAGAATATCGAAATTTGATACGGTGTTACAAAAAATCTAAAATGCGGTACTCCGGGCTGAACTCGATGTTGTTAGTGGCAAAACGTGACAGTGGCTCCTAGAATTATAAAACTTGTTGGAAACCTAAAGTTTATCCTTATTTAAAAAAACTCGGGACGCGAACATTTGTTACTGAATAATTTGTGTACACGAACGCCACGTCATTGTATATGACGTGTGATACATTGTTGACACGTGAGCGACACGATCAATCGAACCCCGCTCAGAATCGGGTTTTTGTTTTCCGTTTGAAACGCTAAATCGTTGCGTGCACAGGCATACGTTGAATTTCCCGTCCACTGCCTTCCCGACTTGTCACCCGCAAACAGCGGTCCGCCGCCCGCGTACGAATCATGTCCGTTTTTTTTTTTTTTGCGGTACATCGACGGCGATCGGCGGTTAGGGCGGGCGCGGTGGTCGCGACGGGCACGGCGAGCAGCGCAGTTTTTACTGTACGCGCGCACGGTAACCGACGGGGTGGGGTGGGTCGAGAACGATTGTTTGGAAACTGTCGTCGCGCGTCGCCGCGACGTCTTGAGCGCGACACGCGCGGGCGATAATGTCGACGCGCGTACGGCGTGGAGATTTAAAATCGGACCCGGCGACTACCGGCCCGCCCAAGCGGCGTAACGTCACACCGCAACGCCCGTAAAACGCGTCCGCGTCCGAGGATTTTCGTCGTCGCGGCGGCGTGTCCGGGGTGCCGCGAGTGTCGCGCTCGCCGCGCGCCCAGACGGTTTTCAAACGCCGCGCGAAAGCGTCGTTTTCGCGACGCCGAAAACGTTCGGGTCCGCGGACGTCGCGGTATAATGTATTATTACCGAAAACAGCGGCCGATTTACGGGTGGGGGTCTCGACCCCCTCCCCCTCCCGCCAGGCACTCGTATAATTCCGTTTGAACATCGTCCGAAACATAGGTGTCTATTACGAATGGAGACACCAATTTCGAACGCACATTAATTTTCAGTGCCGCTCCGAAAACCCGGTACCGACGAAAAACCCCGAATGGCACGCTTTGCGCGACGGTTAGGGGGAGGGGGCCACCGTTGTCGGCGAAAAGTTGGCGGAGTGGAGGGGAAATTTAACGTGTCTAATCCGTGCGCGACGATTGATCGTGGCTAACGGAAAACGATTCGGGGACTAATGCGTTTCGTGAGTTTTCCCCGGTTTTTTAGGAAACCCCCCGAAAAATCAAAAAAAAAAAAAAAAAAAACAAACAAACAAACGCCGTTCTCTGTGTTGAATTTTCGCGACTCCCTCGCAGAAACGCATCTCGCCGCATTTTGCTCGCAGATCGGATACGAGCGCACGCCGCCCGCCGGAGTCTGGAACATTCGCGAAACCTGTACAGCAAACCGAAACAGCGCCGGATAAAATGTTAAATGTTAAACACGTTTTTATTTTTTTTTAAGTTTTTCACTCACTACTGCCCGACGGCGCGAGGCTGGCCCGCCCGCCGCCCCGTTCACTGCGTCGCGCGGCCGGAGACGCCTTTACACGCGGCCGCCCGAATGCTGGTCTCGCCTCGCGGTCCGACCGCGGACCGCGTCGCGTCGCCGTGATCCCGCCGGTTGGCCGGCACGCGAATAGCCGACGCGCGCGACGGATAAACGATTTAAACGCAACGCCGTCGGTGCCGTTCTGAAAATGACTACGCGCGCACGGTGTGAAAAAAAATCCGGACACGTTTCGCGTCGCGGGCGCGTGGGCCGCCCGGGACGTCCGGGAGGCGTGTAAGGCGTACGCATAGCGTTCGCATGCGGCCGCCGCGCCGCCGTTTCCAATCGCGTTCGCTCGCCGTGGGGAAAATCCGCAGCGGGTTATGGTCGGCTGCCCAGCGGTTTTCACAAGGTTACCGGCGGCGCGATCGCGATTTACGTGCGCGCGCCCGGCCGCGTCGCCGCTCGACTATGACGGCGTCGTTCGGGAGCGTCGGGCAGCGACCGTGCGACGAGCGCGCGAAATCTAAAAATTCGTATTCGGCGTCGGAAAACGTTAAATTTTTGTTCGGTTTTTTTTTAATATAACATCGTATTCCCGGAAAAAAAATAAACCGCACGATCGCGTTCATCTCGTTACGTGTTTTTTTTTTTTTTTTTTAATTTTTTTTTTAAATTTTTTTTTTTCACAGCGCGCACCGTATACCGACATCATTGCGGTGTTTTTCGTTTCCGCGGACCATCGTTACATTATACACACGTGTATATATACACGCATATGCATATAGTTGTTCGTATATACAGTTTATATTACATTGTTCGCCGGTGATGACAAAAAAAAAAAAAAAAAAAAAAAAAAAAAAATAAAAATAAAAAACAGGAAAAAAAGTCGGCGGGTCGTCGGACTTTCCGATTTTTCGAACCGGCCGCGAATGCGATGTAAAATATAATCGTTTTTTTTTTCACGGACGTTGTCGTCGTACACGCGCGTCGACACTGCCGGACACGGGGAGGGGGGAGCGGCGAAATCGTTCGCGTGTGACGACGAAAAAGTGAACGCGTTCTATAATGCATTTTTAATGAATAACAATAATAATACCTACGCGTGCGGACGAGAAACGGAAAAAAAAAAAAAAAACAACAAAATAATAATAATAAAAAAAGCGTCCGTGGCGCGCCGAACAGCGACTGGCCGCCGATAAAACAAACAAATACGAACGTTAAACAAACGCGAGTGGAAACATTGACAATTGGTCGCCTTTAACGAAGTAGTGGACACACTGTGTGGACACTTGCACGCTCGTTCAAGACAGAATACCGTCGGCCGTCGCCGATAACGTAATATGATAACGGGCGTTGTTGGCGACTGTGAAAACGAAAAAAAAATAAAACGAAAAAAAAAAAATAGAAAAAGAAAAGAGACTTTCCCCGAGAGAAATCGGCCCGTTTTTTTCCGGGCACGTTCGCGTGTAGACCCTCCGTCCGGTCTAGTCGCGGACGTCGGTTTTCGATTTTCACTGTGTGGGTTCCTCTCGTCGCGGCCCGCGCGGCCGGGCCGTGGCCGACCGTCGGGCGCCAGCTTTTTACAACGGCGTGCGAGGTCGCGGGTCAACGTGCCCGTCCGGGGCTCTTTTGGACAGTGCACCGGTGTCTAGACATTCCGCGAGGCCCGTAAAATATAAACTAAACAATTGCACAACGAAACGATCGATCGTTGAAATACATTTGTTTGTTATTGAAATATTACGTACCGGAACAAATGCGATTCACCCCCCCCCCTCTCCCCGTTCACTGTCCGTCGGTTTAGCCGCGGTTATTAAGCGGTGCGAAACGGGCAATGACAATAACAACAACGCACTATTATTATATATCGCGAAATGGTATTATTGTTAAATTTTGTTTTTTTTTTTTACTTATTATATTCGAGAGTGATTTTTCAACAAAACGTTTTACCACCGCCGGGTACACACGACCGCGGGTGCTCGAGAGTAAATACGCGATTTTTAATCGGTTATCATTTTTAACCTTGCCCGCGCGCCGCGTAACGCCGCATTATAATACCTGCAGTGTACGACCGTGCGACGATGCGTTCTGCGCGTGTAATAATAATAATATTACGTATAAATAAACGCAATCCGCGTCGATAAACAAAAAAAAAAAAAACAAAAAAAAAAAAAAAAAAAAAAAAAAAAAAAAAAACCGTAATAAATATTTACGTTCCCGTGCGCGTATACGATATGATAATCGCAATACACGCAGCATTATTATTTTGTTTCGCCTGCAATACGTTAACGTCGATTCGTTTTGCTGCGGAGTTTTGTCAATGACGGAGTGCACCGCGTTGCATTATTTTGCGCGCGCGTATACAGGGCGACCGCTCATCCGCGAGACGTCGCCCGGAATGTCGTACCGTCCCGGACCGCGTGTTGGTATTTTTATTTTATTATTTTTTTTTTTCCGACATTTTCCGATAATTCAAGTTAGACGACGATCGGTTTTCGAACCGTAACGTAACGTTGATTTTCAATTTGCCACCCGTACCGCGTATTATTTCAAACATTATCCGTCGTCGACCGACGACGTTTACGTTAAAATAAATGCGCTCGCGTAGAAATTCGGGAGAATCCCAGAAACTCTTATAATGACGGCGTGAGATGCGGAAATTTGATTTGGCCGTCTTTAAATTACGGCCGCGCCAACCTCGAATCGAATTTCAATTTGAATGCATAGCGCTGATCTTTTTACGCGTTTCGATTTGAAACGTTTTAAATATTCAAATCGTGACAATAATAAGCTATTCGCATTTTCACTTTATTTAACCGTGTCAACATAAAGCGAAACCGAGAGTTAATTCGATAACACACCAATGGATCATTGACGTATTTAATATAACTCGTAGATAATAAAATTGATATCGTGACATGATTACAGATAATATAATCGAGTGCAAGTGAAGTATAATTATTTTGTGCAGGTAAAAAAGGCGAGTAAAAAATTGTATACAGGCTGTCCCACGAAGATATACCCTTTGAATATCTTCGGAGATAATAGAGATAATTAAATTCTGTTTTTATTTTCATATGTTATCCACAGGCACGGGGACTACAAATATTTAATTTTAATTATTTATTATTTTTTTTTTTTTAATGAAAGAAATCACTTAATTTAATAAACAAAAAAAAAAAAAAAAAAAAAAATAAAAACAGAATTTAATTATCTCTATTATCTCCGAAGATATTCAATGGGTATATCTTCGTGGGACAGACTGTATATAATATGATTGACACGCAGTCCCTCTAACACGGATTTCACATAAATGTCGCTCTTACTGTTTAAAATAGCCAGATCTTTTTTAATGTCGTAAATTTGAAAAAAAAAAAAAAAAACAATAATTGTTTACAAAATAAAAAGAGTGTAGACCATTAAACTTAAGACTGTCGACTAAACATATTGGGTTATTTTAACATCGTTTTAGTATTCGCAATAAGCTATTTTATGAGATTCGATATTGATATGCCGGCACTCGGCAAAATTCACTCCGAACTTCTCTAAACATAATAAACCCTAGGATCGCCCCCCCCCCCGGTCCACTTAATGTATACTTAATGACGGATATTTTACGTTAATTTGATCGGCCTGTATAACGCACCCGCAAATTTGCTTTGCATTAAAACAAAACAAAAATATTACGCCGATTTAATGTATTCGGATTATAATGATGCCGTTGTTGATTGTTCCGGCAATTATAACACGCGCGCGCTTATGTACGGAACGGATTTATGCTGGACGGGAAACATTAAAAAAAAAAAATCCACATCACCGACAATTATAGAAAAAAAAAAAAAATCCCATTTTATTTTTTTGTCCGTACGCTTTCCACCCGACTCTCACGAGTGCGCGTAATTTCCTCTCATGCATAAAAACATGAGTCATGGTCCGACAAACGTCGCCGTCGTCATCGACGCGGTATATCCTATTTTTTTATTTTCCCAGAGCCCGAAATCGTTTTGTGATTTTTACTTTTTTTTTTTTTTTTTTGTCTCTCGTCAGTCCCACGACCACCAGAGGTCTATACGCGGCGAGTGTTAAACGAGAGCGGCGCACGGCCGAAAACGGACGGATACAGTGTGTAAATAGTTATCATTTTTTTTTTTTTTGTTTTCCTCTCCACTTTTGTGTACAGGTATACGAAAAAACAAAACGCGCTTGTGTATCGGTTTCGACGGCGGCGCGTATACGTGTTGCCGGTCGTCTCCGGTGAAATATACTGTGTTGTTTTGTGTGTGTGTTTTTTTTTTCGGCTTGATGGACAGGAAATCCGGTGTGCAGTTTTCGGCGGCGGCGGCGGCGGCGGCGGTCGCGGCGCGGAGACGACCGGACAAGCGGCGAGGTGAACGCACGCGAAAACGAATTACGTACGTTACGGCCGTTGTAAAAACAATAACATAATGCGTTGCGCGGTGTAGGCGAAACCGCGGCGTGCGGCCCGGCATATCACGGGCCGCGAGACACGGTGTACGCCGGCGCGCGTGTGTGTGTTTGCTCGATGAGAAAACTGCTGGGAAAATCGAAAAATCACCGCCCCAATTCACGCATCGGTTTCCTTTCGGAAAAGCTCAAAAACCGGACCAAGATCTCCCGGATCTACGGAGGTGTGTGTTGTGGGAGGGGGGGGGTGGGGAGAGACGCGATCGTGGGCGCCAGACCACAAATAAGCCGCGCGGAGTTTCGTCCGCGCCGTGCATTACACAATGCGCGCGCCGACGGTTTACGTCCGAAAACCGGATTTCCGGATTCGCGACCACGGTGTTTTCGGTGTGGAAAACCGAACGAGCGTCGCCGGCCCCGCTCACGGAGTCGCTCTCCAATAGTGCGACGGTGACTCGAGAGCGGCCGAAACGTCGCGCGGATAGACGACGGCGGGCCGAGAACGAGCGAGTCCGCCGCACGACCACGCGACGGGCCGGGCCTATCGTCGATGACGATAACAGTGAAAATAACAACGACACCGCGTTCGTCGTGCACCGTCAACGACGGTCGACGCGTCTAATGATCGATCGCGCGCACGTAAACGGACCGTCGTCCGGCGGCGGTGCGCGCGTCGGGCCCGATCGATAGTACGGCGCGATAACGCGACATGATCGCCGCGGATCCCCGCGGTCGTGAGCGCGCACGCCGATACACACAGTGCGGCGCGTTAACACCGCGCGCATGCACGGTAACAAAAAAATAATCACGCGTCGTTATCGTTATAATTGTGCGTCGGTACGCCTACGGTACAATAATTACCGCGTCGTTAATTGGGCGCCCGTGCATTACGCATACTACCGGATTAGGGTTCGCGCGGATTGCGCGCCGCTCGTATATCCACGGACGCGTCTCGGTTTTTTTCCGCGTTCCCGTTTCGACCACGTGAATGCTCTTTTTTTTATTTCTGTGCGCAATCACGAAACGTAATGGTAACTTTTTTTTTTTTTTTATTCCGGACGAACCGCAACAGACCGAAAAGATGATACCGTAATGATACCGCGCGCACAATGCACGCGCGGCGCGGGTATTATTATCGTGGCCGTAATACACGATTTTTCGGTGGGACTTCACGAGACTCACAATAGGATCAACGCTCCGCGGACGGCCATCGCCGCGGCCGAGTCGCCGCCGCACGGCCCCCGCCGACGCCGCGGATCGCGGGGCTAACCACGTCGTCTCCCCCGCCCCCGCGCTCTGTAATATTATCGTACGCGTATTAGTAATTGGGCGTTGAAGTTCCCGTTCGTAAAATAATAATAATAAAAATAATACACGGGACGGCGGCGACGACGGGCGGGCCGCACCTCCTCGCGCGCGGACGTAGGAAGTCGAAGGACACCCGAAAACACCGAATTTCACGTGGGAAAACTTTACACGCGCCGCCGCTGCCGGGATACGGCCGTCCGGTGTACGCAGGTATATTACACGGCGCATTAATGAAAAAAAAAAAAACGGAACGGTTCGGAATCGCTGCTCTTTTTGTTTTGTTTTCACGTTTCTTATTACTATTATTAATTTTTTTTTTTTTTTCTCGTTCTCGTCTAGGCCGCACATCGTATACACCGCTATGTAATACCGCACCGCTCGTCTATTAATAGAAAAGATTTCACTATTTTCCCCTTCGCCGCCCCGGTCCGTGCGCGTTTACGTTTGTGCGCGCGCGCGCGTGTGTGCGTCAAGTATCAACACGGCGGAGTCGACGCGGCCCCGGCGTGAACTTGAACAGCTGAAAACATAATAAAATAAAAATATGATAAGTGTACAGTGTATTATAAATATTATAGTGTTCCGCGCATTCCCACGACGACGGTTATTATTATTTTTTATTATTTTTTTTTTTTTTTTTTTTTACACGCGCATTTTATATAATATTATTATTATTATTATTAGGCATAGGAGACCGTGAAACGATTGCTGCAGTATACACGTACAGGCGCGACATTATATTATAATACCGTGATGTATTATAATGAGCTCGCCGAGTCGTGATATCCGACAAGTTAAACGGCTTATTATTATTGTGTATCGAAATCGTCGTAATGACATATTATTATTGTAACGTATTTAATCGGATCCGGCGGGCAATTTTTCGTAATTGTTTAAAACGGTTTTCGTACAATACGCGCGAGTGTATACGCGAACGCTGCGTCGTATTTTTTATTTTTGTCTACATGATATAACAATACGCTTACGTACGTGTACATTAATGTGTGTGTGTGTGTGTGTGTGTGTACAATACGCTAAAGACACGTCAATTCATTTCTTCTCGTCTTCGAACCGTCGTCGTCGGGGCGGCGTTCCCGACGTGTACACGCGTGAAGGGTATTCTCGAGAAGATTCCGTTTGAAAGCCCGCGGGCTAAAAGACCGCTCGCCCGTAGCCGAATCGAATCAATACGCGTGTTACACTTCGATTGTGTTTGATTTTTTTTTTTTTTTCTAAAAAAAAAAAAACGTAAAATATACTAATTAGTAGGGCAGAACTGACGAAACACACAAGGATATATGCCATAAAATGTTCAGAAATATGCATTGTATATTATTATACCCGCGTAATAAAAATCTTAAAATATGTACTTTAAATGTGCGGAAAAAAAAGCGGGAGGGTGCGATAACATTAGTTTTGTGGTATTGCCGTAAAACCCATAAAACATACAAGAATAAAAACAAACCTAAACAAATACTAGAAATAATACTAAATACTGAAATTTCGGATTTTGTTAATATATTCGTGAATTTCACGAAACGAAAAATATTAATAATTTCTTCGACGTGTGCGAAATATTATGCACTAATTACGCGTTGAACAAGCATAAATACCCAAAATTAACAAAATCGTGGAAAATTACAATTTGTATTTTTATTAGTACCGTAATGAAACTAGATTTATAGCTCTCACTTAGCGTGATTTCCTGTATTAGCAAGCAAAACACGAAAACGCAAGAACTTACGAACCTAGCCAATCAGTATAATCGCTCTCAAAGTATCCGAACACTGGACATGGTTTGCAACGTGGTAACAGCGAAAAAATCGATAACGGTGTTTTTTAATAACATCGAAAATCGTTTCGCCTTATAAACCGTTGAAAATGTGTATGAGCAATAGGTATACAGGTTTACCTGAACATCTTAGAACCCGAATGCTGTTTCCGCGACGATTAAAGTCACAGGGATCGGATACCGATATTTTCTTCCTGTATGGCTAACATTACGAGTTATAGCGATTTATACCGGTTTTCCGACTGTAGGTCAGACCGACGTAGTGCAGCGATGTGAAAACGTCGCTGAAAACAGATTTGAATTCACCTCCTGAAGCATACAGATGTAATCGGCCAGGCCGCTTTTGTTTTTCAAATCATTTTTAGGTTTTTTCCATAAACTTTAAATTTTAAATTAAATGTGTGGAAATTTACGATTAAAATTCGAAAAATGTGACCAGACCGATCGCGTGTAAACTTCACGCCCAACTCAAAACCGATTTCGAAATTCTCATCGCTTCGCAAAATCGATCTGGCCGATAATCGGGAAAATCGGTCTAAATTACTGTGCTGGGTGCAGTGCGTTAGAAAATGTCGGTATCCAATTCACTCAACGAGAAACTCTTGTCTGGATAATAATACTGTATAGCCTTCGAGGCTGATAAAACAAAAATCAATGATATTATCATAGACTCAACTAGGGGGGTGTCAGGGGATCTTCGGTACCCCCAAAAAATACCCGATACATACATTTGCTTATAGTATCGACTAAATATTTTGTCCGTGTATTCATTTTTAAACGGAACAAAGTACAGATTGACTACAGACAATGCGTGCGTGTATAACGAAATAAAGTCGAAACGTTTATAATACATTTTTATAAAAACATTTTAAAACAAATGTTCAGTTGTTTATTGTAAGTGTCGCGTAAATGGGATTGCGGGGGCATTACCCCATTGGGTCTGTCACATGTCCACAATCTTAGCGACTCCCGAAATCGGCGGTCTGGTCGCGCCTATGGACATCACATCTCAACAGTTACTCGGTTAAATTTTTAAATTTGACGACCAAAAACGTAATAATACGCGTATCATCAACAACGATACGCAATAGACGAAACACGAAATACCAAATGATTGCACGGCGGTTTTGATTGATGACAATGAAAATGTAAGTATTTATCGACAATGCGTTTTCATATTTTCGAATAGTCGATTTATCACCGGTCCGGACCGAACGCATAAAAGTCGCCGAGTACCGGAACAAAACGTATAATAAAAACTCTTTGATGTTTACCGCTTTCCGGACGTTGTCGCCGAAGATACGCATCGAAATAAATTACGTCTCGTCTGTTCGGAATTATAACATTATCTCGTGAAATTGTTTTCGTTTCCCATAGAGTCGTCACGTTTTTTTTTTGTTTTTTTTTTTTTTTTTATTGTCGGATGTTTGGTCGGTACAGTGCAAACCAGGTTTTCGGTTAAGAGATGAGATCTTGTACCGAGTGTTACGTTTAGGCGGATACACTCGTTATCTCGGTAAGTATTAGTTTTTTTTCAATTTTTTTTTTTTTTAACAATTTATCAAACAGACGACTCTAAAAATTTTACATTACCATTAAAAACGCCGCGCGCCGTGCCGTCACACAAACGATCGCACACTCTCCCCCACTCGTACTTAAAAGCGAAATATCTCGTCAACGGGTCGACGGAAACGGTAATGCTTGTTTCCCAATTTGGCCGAAAAAACCATTTTAAATAAAAAAAAGTCGTTACTTTCCGGCATAATGTGCGTACCCACTTAAATGTATCAGCCGGTATATTATTTCTCTTGGTTGTATTAATTTTTTTTTTCTTTTGATAAAAACTCTCTTTTACCCTTCATACGTAACCAAACACTATAAACGATGCACCGTTTTACAGATTAAGTTTCCCGGTTCTGAAACGATTCGTTAATTCTCACGATAATGGTACATTTGTTTACACGCTGATTTTGGCCCGGATTCCTGTCAAGGCTCAACGAGAATGCAATGTTAAGAATACGTACGGGTTTAGTATACAACGGCGTCATTTTTGGTACACGAGGATATGCAAACGCATCCCATGCATTTCTTTTAACGCATGATTTAGATTCAGATAATTTTTTTAAATAATAGGTACAATCATTTTGTGATCAATTTTACAACATTTTTTTTGTTTTTTTGTGATTTGATCACAATAATTTATAATATTAATCACGTAAATATGTATACAACTGAAGTTTAATATGTTTATAGATCAGCACTGATTTCGTTATTGTCCGTTTGTTTTTTTAATCAAATTTAATTTGATCAGTATCAGAAGACATAAACACAGCGTAAATAATATAATATAATTATACGAGTATTGATAATATAATACAGAATAGTGATTGATTTTTTTTTTTTCTAGTATACTATCGAAAACATATAATATTCTACATACGCTGTTGAGTGTGGTTTGCGCAATTCGTAATAACAGTATTGATGAGTACCTTTCTTCATACCCGATTCGTTTATATGTTTATTTAAAATACCCATACTAAGACAATACACTGACATATAGTGGCATATCTAAGCTTCTCTTACGGGAGGGAGGGGGGGCGAAATATATCTTCAACCGTTCTTAAAATAGAACGTTTTAACACGGCTAATCTAACTTAACGGGAATTTTATAATTGTAAAATATTAAACAGAACATTTTAGCAGGTACGTAAAAAAGAAATTATTGTTCGATGTAATACAATGCATGTTATGAAATAGTTTTATAATAAATTGTATTGCAACACAAATCCTAACCTCCGGTTTGTCATACGAGATAATCGTTCAATAATTGCATCCACTGGTGTACTTATTTCTCGGTATGTGTGCAACAGTGCAAGCCCGCGTAAGCGATCCTGGCCCATTTTTTGAGCGTGCCCATGTTTTTAGTCTACGGCACAAGTATGAGTACAGGCGAATAGTAAATATAAATAATTAAAAAGCAGTAGTTGGATACTACGCAGATTTACAAGCCAATGCTAACTATGTAAACGTATATTGATTATTGTATTAGATTGTATATTATCACATGTTTTTATTATCTATGGTCGAACCACCAAAACAAAATGACAATACCATGTATTTCGACCTGGTTCGACCATAGATTACGAAAATATTTTAAAATCGTTGGTTCGATCGTGTTATCAATTATCGTATTATTAAAGTCTTTGCGAGAAAAAAAAATTCAAAACAATTGTAAAATCACTAAAAAAATGTGTACACGTATCAATGCGCACATACAGTCACATAAAATGATCCACGGGAGGGGGGGGAAGGGCGAATGCCCCCTTCGCATCCCCTCCCGCACAAGCACGCCACTGCCGATACGGGTTTTTGAATACTGTAAGCTGATTATCGACAGTCGACGATTAATATACGGCGTTATAAAAAAAATTGTATTTATTTCGTTTTTTTACGTTATTTCGAAAAATACAATACTATGCGGCGGAAATGCCGTATTCGTTTTGTCCTTTATGCCGCGGTACGCGATCCGTGCGAGCGGCTTTCCCGGCGAGTTTTCCGTATTCGTTTGGCATGCCGGGAACAGACGCGAAACGACGCCCCCGCGGGGTGCACATAGCGACTCCCGTTAGTTCGCTGTTCAGTCGGGTTTTCGAAACGCGGAGCGTTCACCGCGCGGGCCCGTCACTCTGCACGGTATGAGCGCCCGAACGCGTGCGCAATAACATTGTAATGTATTTTCCGAAGGTCCGAATAAGAAAAACGACGACAAATTCGGTCAGTTTCTGCATAGCGGATTAGAAAAAAAAAACAATATCGTAATATACGCGGCGCTGCGCTGCACGTCCGTACGTAATTTGCATCCGCGCTGCGATATATTGTTTGTTGCACGGTGTTATTATGCCCGACGCGTGGACACTGTTTTTTTTTTTTTTAAATTTTTTTATTTTTTTATTTTTGTTATTGTTATTGTATACGCGACGCGGCGTTATTCGTCGCGGGTCCGGGCGTACGGATGCACGCGCGGGTATATAAATTACGAAAATATTATAAATCATTATGCACCGCGTTACATGGTAATATTATTATAACGCATTATAATATCAGGTACACAAACTCCTTAATTGAGTCATTCACCGCCGTGATAACATTACGCGGTGTATAAAAACGCGCAGTTATAATAACAACAACGACACAATAATATCGAGCGCGGCGTTTCTATTATTGTTATTATACGTGTGTGCGTATGTGTATATATATATATATATATATATATGTATATTTTTTTTATTTTTTTTTTTTCACATTTTTATTGTTCGTCCGAGGACGCGAGCCCGATGTCCGAGTGCGCGTCGCCGCCGCCGCCGCCGCCGCAGGACAATGATTCGACGGGTTTCACCTCGTCGCGCGGGGTGATATTATAATTTTTTTTTTTTTTTCCTTCTCTTTCTCTAAGGTTCTTTAAACAACCGCACAAAAGGGTTGGGATACCGTGTCTAATAACCGTCGAAAATTCTCGCATAACGTATCGGTACACGTTTTCGGGGTGCGTTTGTTACGTGCTGCTGCCAGCAGCGTACCGCTGCAGCAGCGCGCCTTTGAGGAAAAAATCGTGAATCGGTATTAATGAACTGAACGCGTCGCGCGCGCCGGACTTTCGGGGAGGGTCCGGCTGCGGTGCCCGTTTCACGAGTGCGTGTTGTAAACTGTAATATACGGATGTACTACCGGCGTGTATAATAACATGTAAACGCACGTACTCTCGCCTATTCATTTACACACATGTATTCATTTTATTTTTTTTTTTACGGGTGTCCTTAAAAATATAAGGGGGCAGCAGATTATTATTGCCGTCGATATGGGGCGCGACGTCTCTACGCGCGCATACCTATTATACTGCAACACGGCACATGGCGGCGGAAAAAAATAAAAAAAAATAAAACGAAACAAATCGTCAGCTGAAACGTATTCGTGTTTCGTATAATGAAGACGTCGTTTACGGTTGTAAATGTACGCGCGCACTTGTGCGGGGCGAAAACCCCCCGAACTCGCGCGCGAACGTTTTACAATTTACATATTTTTCCCTGTATCGTAATTTTATACCGGCGACGCGATGCGCGCGCACGAACAAATCTGCGCTCGTCGATTTATATCGGCAGACGCCAAATTTGTCGTCTCAACCGCGACAGCGTTTCGCGGCCAACGGTTCGGACGCACTCGTACCGTGCGAATCGTTTTGCGAACTGACGGCCATCCGTTTCGGTATGGTGTTATTCGTTTTACCGTAATGATATAATTCGTATGTACAGGCTGTCCCACGGAGATACGCCCCTCGCATGTCTCGGGAGATAGTAAAGATAATTAATTTTTTTTTTTTTTTTTTTTTTTTTATATTAAACAAATAACTTTATTTTATTATTTTCGGAAAATTACAGGACAGCCATTATGTAGAGTTTGTTTTTCTGAAAATTTGAATGTATCACACATTTATATCCAATGAATAGTTTCTAAGTAACATCGGTTTTCGCACGGATTAGTAAAATTTAAAACGGCTGTTACTTAGAAACTATTCGTTGGATATAAATGTGTGATACATTAAAATTTTCAGAAAAATAAACTCTACAGAATGGGGCTACCTTGAAATTTTCCGAAAATAATAAAATAAAAAGTTAATATTTTTAATAAAAAAAAAAATACGTAATTCAAAAATAAATCGTATTTGTAGTCTTCATCCCTGTGAGTAATATAAAACAATCAAAATTTGATCATCTTTACTATTTCCCGAGATATGCGAGGGGTATATCATCTGTATTTGGTTGTTTTAAAAAAATTCACGAATTCCGTGCCACGAGCCACATATTGAATTCACGCTTCAAAAACCTGTACATTATTACTATAGATAGTGATTTTTCGCATGACTGTGGATTAGTCTAGGTTTAAAACCATGCCAAAAATCTAAAAAAAAAAAAAAAAATTGTAATATTTAAGCAATACCTATTGTATAACAGACATAAAACAAATTAAACCCAATGTGCCTTGAATTATGTAAGAAAATGGAATTGTTATGCGCTGATGGGTCTGCAGCATCCCCCGAAATTTTGAGAGAGTAAAACCATTATTTTTACGGCTTTTGTGTAAAAATCGCTGCAAAAGTCTTAAACCGTAATTAATTGATTTAAACTGTCACCTTTATTTTGTCAGCTTATCTTATCGTTCGCGGACGAAACAATTTTCCAGTATAGAGTAATAATAATAATTTCGTTTTATTCTAATTGCACACTATGCGTACTAAAGTCTGCCATTCTGTTAAACATTGTAATTGCTACAGCCACCCCTGGTATGCACTGTTGGCCGTTGCGCATTGGTCGAAACGGTTAAAAATATTATTATCGTTACGGGGGTGTTTTTTTTATTGTTATCGCATCAATACACATGAATACTTACTAATAGATTAGCGCGATTAGACACGTTATAAAGAGAAATATCTGTACAGCCGTACAGAAACCGAAATCCAAAATAAAACCTCGGCGTCAGCATGCTTAACTTACGGAAGACCCTAGTGACAAACCACCTCTGCGTCGAAAAACACGATCAGCGTCCCGCCCCCCCCCCCAAAAAAAAAAAAAAAAAAAAAATCCTGCTCGAGTTTACTACAATATTGTAATATATATATATATATAATATATTATATTGTTGATTATTGTACGATTTTTTTCCCCCCTATTCCGAGCACGTTTTGTACGCGTTTCGGAGATTTCGACGACGCGTCTCAAGTGTGCCGCCGCCGCGTCGGTTCGGAGACCGTACAACATATGGCCCCGGGAAAAAAAAAAAAAAAAAATTGAAAAAAAAAAAAACACCCAGTCGTATAATACACGATTTATAAATATACACACGAGATGAGGGTCGGTTAATAATAGCCCGATAGTCGTCGTGAAAAGCTGACGGTATCGGCCCCGAAGGTGTGTGTAAAAACGTCGAGTCGGTCGTATAATAGTTAAGGGCCGACCGATGACGCGGTGTTCGTTTTAATTGCGCGTGGGGTTCGTGTCGTCGGCATCGCGCTGTCAATTGACGGGGAGGGGAAGAGGGATAGTGGCGAGTATTCGTGTATAAGTTAGGGGCAAATATCATCGTATTATGATATTATTATTATTATTTTTATTTTTTTAATATTCCTACACTGCTACTGTACGCGCGTTTCGTAATTTTTCGGGAACTTAACACGAACCAATGCCACTACGACCGACTTGAAAACTGCGCATCAATTACCTATCTACCTGCCTGAATATAAGCCGTTTTCTATATTATTAAACTGCACACACCCAAAAAACCGCATACTAATATGAGAATATAGTCTATACTGTCACGTCTAATTTTAAAATCATAATATATACCTAATATCGATAACGTCGGTTTTCCAAAACTGCTTGCGATCAGTGATTGTAATCGGGGGGAGGGGGAAGGGAGAGCTGAGTAGTTAAAACCGAAATTCGAAATTTTTCACGAATTTTACGTTAAATTATGTACAGTTGATTAATTTATATTGCAATCACTACAGACATTTTCTTGTAGTTTTGAATACGTGTAGTACGTCGAGCACTACAGTAATTCACTGTCTCTCTCTCTCAAAAACCTGTCCAGATATTTGTCTGAAATTCTTAAACTCCCCCGAAAATGAACCCTGGTTGTGCCGCTGTTCGCGACAGTAAAATTCACCAGCTTGTGTAGCATTAAATTGGGGTCTTTAAATATGACAAAAGTGAAAACACTTTAATTCAAATGTCTCTCTACATAGTCTAGGTTCTTCATACCATATCATTAACGTGCCGTGTATTTTAAAAGACCCGTCAGAGTGTATTAAAATTAAACCGCTTCTACATGAATCATGAATTTCGAAAATAAATTGGTTTTCACGACGGTTGAATTGGCTCCCGATATCTGGTAAATTATCACATCAACCATTGATAATATCGGCTCCCAAAAACGCGTGAACTAATGTAGTATTGAATAATTGGCTTTCGATCATATTTTCAACGAACGGCGGTTCTCAAAATAAATTTCAAACGAAAGTTGAAAAATCGACATTAATATTTTATATTTTTATCATACAAACCTCTTCGAAATTCGTAAAAATGGTTCAAATGCATTGCACGACTGAACGACACCGTTTGTTGGCCGCAAAACAAATTTTCATAAAATCATTTCGATATAGGTAATTAAATTATAACGTTGAACAACATTATGGTTAACAATATATTTAAGAAATAATAACGTCTGTGGGAGCCAATTCGAAAAGTAAAAATATCGACTACCAACCGCGTGGGTCTGGCAGCCAATTCTGCAATCGCGCTGCAAGTTCCCGTTTGAATATTAAAAATGTTACCTATCCCGCAAATTTCTCTTTTTTTTTTTTTTTTTATGTTTCGCCGATAAATTACGACGTGTTATTGCGTTCAAACGAGACTTTAAAGACTTTAAGAATTAAAACACCCGTATTATTTTTTTTTCAGTTTCGGTCGTGATTCGGATGCACGTTGTTGCGCTCCAATGCTCGCCTGTATAATAATAACGTCGTCGTCGGCCGCCTCGATTTCGGTAATAAATAGTATAGACATTAATTTTCCTGACATTTAGTACTGCACACTTTCAAAAAAAAAAAAAAAAAACGATTATCGTGATCCGTATAAATCGTGTTCTTTAGCTATACATAAACCTTCTTAATCATTACCATCATATAATATGACGTCATAAAATCATAAGGAAAAAGGAAGTATTAAACATTATACGATATTGATGTTTTGTTCACTTCGGTCGTGTTTTTCCCGATGGGACGGACTGCGGCAAGACAGCGATAATATTAGACGAACGTATTATTATTATTATACTATCGAGAATCTGTGAACATTTTTGGGCGGACTTCACCGGCACCGCCGCTTTCAAATTTCCCAACAGATAAAATAAAAAAATTCTCCGCTCTTGTGTACCGCCAATTTAAGAATATTATTTTCTGCTAAATAGCTGCGTGATGGTGTCGAGAAAACGTTTCCCTGCGGCCGGCGCCACCGTTGAAAAATCGAAAAATTCGAAGTTAATGACGGCGTCAGGGGAACTCGTCCAATACAATTTGGAGGGTTTAATATAAGTTTTCGCGTCGACGGCTATAGTGGTTTTCTGCCGTGTATTGTGTCGGCGAGCGCGAGCACCGCAATACGGATGATTATGAACAATTAAAATAATATTAAAACTCTACGGTCGTTTTTTTTTTTTATTATTATTTACGATCAATGACTATAATATACGTATTGTTGTTGTACGCGGACGAAACGTGTTAGGAGCTGTTCGCGAATACAGCTGCAGTGTCCGCGGGTCATAAAACGTACTCATTATGATTTTTTAATCTCGGGACTTTACCTGTCGTTTGTTTATTTTTCACATAAAGAAAACAGTGCGCCGGGCGAATGACCCAAACGCGAAATATTATACACAATAATGGCAGTAATTATATTTATTATATTACGTGTTATTATAGTAGGTGACCCCCCCGAACTAAACCAACTGCATAATGTATAACAATGCTATAGAAAATTAAAACGCAGTCAAGAGAACGGCGGTTTTTTTTTTTTTTATTATTGTTTACAAAATTAACAATCAAAAGATAATGTATAATATAAAAAGGTCCGGATCCCCGTTGGCGATTCTCCAGCCGTTCTCGCGAGGGGGGCTGGTCGCGAACGTTATTATAATTATAGTCTTGCCACTTGTATCGTACTGCACCGTGTATAGTGTACGTAAATGAATACAAATATTAATAATTGCAATTTGCAGGCGTGCGCAAAGAAATACGGTAAACGCGAAACTGTACACACGAGGGCTAATCAAAAAGTACCGAGACCGGTAGTATCGTACGGAAAAGGAGCGTCGAAGAGCAGTAGGATTGGTATCACTTGCTTCTACGACTTTTTCTGAGTACATTTGTTTTTATTGCTTCTCTATAAAATTCTTCGGTTTGATTTCAATGATATTTTTGTAAAATATACGTTTCGAGTTTGGCGATTTTTTTAACAAACCCAAAAGAAGAGTAACTTGACAGATTTGGAGATTTTTAGGAAATTCGTCTGCGTTTTTTTCCCAGTTTCAGAGGGATGCAACATTTCGTGGTTTTCGCCGTTAAATGTCAATGGAAAAACTGAAAATGTGCCCTCGAGTGGCAGCGAGTTCCGCTTCTTTTGGATTCGTTACGAAAATCGCCAAACGTGAAAAACAAATTTTAGAAAAATATCGTCAAATCAAAACGAAGAAGTTTGTAGAGATTTTATACGAATAGACGTGCTCAGTATGAGCCATAGAAGCTACGTTTACGAATCGTCGTGCTCTTCAACGCTCGGTTTCCGAGTAATATTGTCGGTCTCGATACTTTTTGATCAGCCCTCGTATATATGTATATACATAATTGTACTTGTGTTAACTGCACGGAAACTCCAAATAGTTTTATTTGATTAGTTTTGTTAACGACGGTTACACGAGTCTCTAATATACTTTCAAAACGCTCGATTCCGCAACAATATTTTATAACGCAACATATCGACTCGATTAGCGGATTTAGACGCTCTGAAAAACAAACGAAAATTCCTTAGAAAAATAGAACTTAATGCGCTTGGATAAAAAAAAAAAAAAAAAAAAAAATTTTTTTAAACG
>CABPRJ010001435.1:653723-703274 GCA_902439185.1 Cinara cedri
TTTTTTTTTTTTTTTTTTTTTTCCCCACTCTCACTCGTCCCGGACTGGCTCGTCGCCGCCGCGGCAATATCATCAGTCATTCGTCGCGACACAATATATTATTATAATGTAAATAAAGGGAATACGGAACTTTGACACACGAAAAGTACAAATGAAATCGTACCCAAATCAGTGGGTTCGAGAAGTTAAAAATATGTTTCAATAACACAGGTACCGTTTTCGAATACATTATTCGTGTATAATGCCGCCCGGGTATAAATAATAATATTTATTATAATAACAATATGTACGACGCGAGTAATATTATAATACGATCAGGTATACGTTTGTGTACAGGGCGATTATAATACAACACCGTTGTTTATCGTGAACCGTGCGCGGCGATTGTTCACCAAGATTTCCAATAGGCCCATCAATTGAACGTTTTCTCTATCGTTTTCGGACGTACGATTTCAGAACCGTTTACCGGTCTTGTATTCGGTACACTCAGTGCCGGAGGATTGGATGGTTTCGGCCAATCGTGCTATCCAGTGCCGATATTTAGGAATTCGCCACCCCGGAGGCAACAAAAAAAAAAAAAAAAAACGTAATGCGCAAAAATCATCATCACATGTGTGTGCGCGCCTGTTTCCCTCCCCGCCCCGATCAGCCTAACATCTAAAAATTAAAGCCATCCTCTGAATTCAGCCGCCCGGGACAACTACCTTCTGTTGCCTGTGCCTAAATACGACCCTGTTAACATTCCACAGACCAATCAATCAACAGTCTATCATTTGTGGGAGGCAGTTTTAGGGGTTCTACGATTTCTCACACGAATTAACGGAGGTGGCTAGTGTTTCGTCACCTAAAAATCCGGCACATAGTTTACAAGTTTTAACCACTTCGACAAAAATTTAAGTATAAGTACGCCATCAGGTTCAGTTCACATCCAATATCAGCGTGAGAAAAGCATGGAATCGGAAAAATATAGCTGGAAAGCTATGTCGATAGTAATTCAAAAGTCTCATGGCTAACAGACAGTAAAAAAATAACAGTTTCTGCTATTTTCACTTTTTATTTTTATATCATCAGCAAAATATAACGTTATTATAGTGAGTACCGGTCCAACTAAACTCCGGGCACGGCCCATATAGAGTTTCGCATATTATTAAAAAGCTTCGAATGCTAGTTTCAGAATGTTGGTTGACGATTGAAAATCCAAAATCGATACGGGTTTAATAATTGTACTATAAAAAGTAGAACGGTCCTGCTTATATAAAAAAAAAAAAAAAAAAAATGAAAAAATTTGATTGGACCGTTAAATGATTCTGTATACACTATACACACACGGAATACATATATGTTAAGCTAAAAAAAAAAAAAACCAGGCGAAATCAAATATACTCAAACCCAATGCAATATACATCTAATGGATAATCGCGGTGGTTCGTTAGTAAACGAACACTCTGTATACAATACGGTTTCCCCAATGTAATATAGAGCCACAATATTATAATATATTCCTTACGAGTTCTAAACGCGACGTCCCGAAATTATGTAAAAGTGTCCGTCAACGGGTAAAATTATAATATTATAAAATTTATGATAACGGTACGCGCACTCGACCACAATAATATACTCTGCCAGGACAAACAGATAAAACGTATTTTTACACAGTCCTAGAATGAGAATCCCAACAGGGACTGAAAATCCAAGTTTATTATGTGTACGGAAATAAGAAAACCGAATATGATATACTCTAACCTCATCTCTACCTATATGGGATAATATTGTGTACATAGAAAAAAAAAAAAACGATCGTATACTCAAATACACGCGCATACCTTTTAAAATAATATCTGCGTTATTTTGTACTAGAAATGATTTTAAAAAGTTTCTTCACAAGTATGAAAAAACATTATTTACATTGATTCGACGGTACTACACGTAAATTATACGCAGGGTCTCAAAAAAAAAAAAACAGTTTTTTTTTTTAAACGTAGTTTTTTCCGTTTAAAACGTATTTTTAATTGCAAACAATCACGGGTTTTTTTTTTTCGTAAATATCATACTGTTTATTCTCATTTGTATTTCAAGAATAAATAGGAACTATCATCGTACGGATTTGCGCGCGGGGTACGCCGCTGCGTAGTCTGCATACTTCACATCGGGCCCAAAATTGTACAATATACACACTTAATCTCCGCAAGGTCATTGTTGCGTTTACTATTAATCTGTGCGATTTTTTAAAATTTTATTTTTGAGAATCGGGCCCAATCGTATTTGATAGAATTTCGCAGGGCCCTATTTTCCTAATTTCCGCCACCCGTGGACAAAGTCCGCGCACGCGTGTGGGAACCGCGGAACTTTGTTCACTCTTCAGAACGTACTGTTTTGGTTCGATTTAATTTGTTAACGTCTCGAACGTATATAGAGACTTGTATTTTTTTTTTTTTCAAAACGTTCAAAACACACCGCGGCCCTGAATTCAAACGCGACAACCTGACCACCAGCTTGCATCCGATCGTTCTCGTCGTTACAATAATGTTTGCGCCGCGTGTTACGCGCGTCAGAGTAAAACGCGTGTGCCTAAAATTATAAACCCGTTTGCGCGTAAATTGATCGTAAAAACAATAATAATAATAATAATAACCGAAATACATTATCCATTACGCGATAATTACACGTAATAAAACAATAAACGGTTATAAAATTTCGCGGTATCGTATGCGTGCAAAACGATACTTACTGACCCACTGAATTATTTAATGTAATATAAATATTTTACCGCCGTGCGCGACGCGCAATTGTATTATAATAATGAACGGTAGTCCGCGGTAGTCACGGTACGCACGGCGTTTTCGAAAATGCATTGATCGTACTCTCGGGTCCGATTATTCGGGAACAGAAATCAACGGTAATGATACAGACCCAATGGACGGGCGATTGGGCGGTGAAGCCGTTAGCGGCCGTTTACCGCACAACAGTTTTCCTAACAACAAACGACGATTGACGGCCCGCTAGGAAAATCGAATAACCGTCTGTACTCGGGTAGCGGATATTAGTCTTCGAATGCACGGGTTTCTGCTGCGATGCGGGTTTACTTTAGTGTGCGCCCGTAAACAATTTCACTGTACCGGAAACCTTGTTCCGACCAAAAACGTTATACGAACTGTTTCTTGTCACATCTAGTTTGACGCGTAGAAAAAAACTGGCAATCGTTTAGTACGGTTTATGTCGATTTCCGCGTTACCTCGGTAAGGTTAGGTACGGCTAATAATACTCCGCTCAGAAACGTTTGAAAAATAAGAGCCGATTTACTTTTAGCGAAGATGATTTTTTTTTTTTTTTTTACCGGCACCTATTACAGTAAGTTGTTATTTACGCGTTTTTTATCCGTAATCTGCTAAACGATACCCTTTGGATTATTCATTTATTTACGTTTTTCTCGGCGGATGTCTGCGGTCCGGAAATAGAAAAAGCATCGGACGTCCGCCGAGAAATTGACGCCGGCGGGCAGTAATACTATAATCAGGGTTAGGATTTTATAGGATTTGCGGTTTTAATTTCTTAAACTACTTAATGCGAGCGTTTTAGTTTTGAAAACGGTACGATGTTTTTAAACCGGTTTACAGTGTTTACACGATAAGAATGGGTTTTAATTTCAAACCGTTTTAACACCATCGTATAAACGTACTATACGGGCGAACCAAACCCCAGGTTTGTGCACACTGTTACAGGTCGAGAAAAACTGAGTAACGTGGCTGTATATTTTACATATAATTGAAAAAAAAACAACGCGTACAATTAATTTTAATACAATTATCGATCGGGGTTCAATGCAGACTCGCGGTAGGAAGAAGAATTTAATAATAGTTCAATAGTTAACGCGTAAATATGTGAATTTTAACAGTCGCAGACTGTCTATAAAACTTTTGAATGCCCGCATCAATGTATCGCCGTTATAATTATACGCGCGTGTTAATCATGGCGTTTTAAAAGTCTCTATGGCACACCGAACCGAAATGAATTTGCCGTCGCCCGAGTTTCGCCCGCGCGGTCGCTCGTCCGACGGCGGCTTTTATTCGTTCCCCGGGGAGCGTCCGGCGGGACGTTCGGATAAAATGCCGCCGCCCGCGACCTTATGTCGTCTCCGAGCGCGCGCGCGCGGTCATCTTCACCCGCGTGACGGGCCCCGGCCATATGGAGCCGGCCGGCGGTTCCGCAACGGCGCGCGGTTTATCATATTCGGACGGACGTTTATTCGTTTTCCGGGCATTTATCTGGACGCCGATCTCGGGACGGCCCGGGCGCATAATTACACGCGCGTCGAACAATATATTTTCGAAACCAGAGACCGAAAAAACAACGGTACAGACCGCAGAGCCGACGCCGCGTTAATGTCGCGACCGCACGCGCGCCCGACAGAAAAAAAAAAAAAAAAAAAAAAAAACGTCTGCCAAACGTCTGTTTGTTTAACGACGACGGCAATCGGCACACGTATTAATAATAATTATTATTATTACAATGAGCGCGCATACCGTATAATATACGCGGCGGGGATACGGCCGTGTCTTTCGGGCGGACGGCGAACGCGGGTTTGTTTTTGGCGCACATGTCTCGAATTGCAGCGCACCGCCACCTCTCCCGTGTGCATCATAGTATTGCAACGCACGCGTATAGATCTCCCCTTTCCGATTAAATTACACGTTATTTACACAAGTTCAATCATTTACATAATAAGGTATACGGCGACGTTATGTGTTACTGACGCATCTACAGAACGTGAACAACCCCCTTCCCACCCCCTCGGTGTTGATATTCCGCGCCAGCGAATAGGCACCTAACAATATTATAATGTGCCGTCTTTTGCGGCTACCGTCGTCGTCGTCGTCGTCGTTGTCGTAAACATCGCACGCGCCTTTTCGGTGTGTATACAGGGCGATTCTTGCGTTATTTCGTAAAAATAATGTTTCGACAACATAAGAAACAAACGGATCTGACATGTTACGCGTAGCCGTTATTTTTTCATCACCCTTATTTTCGGGGGATGAAACGACTACCGACTTTTGATTTTCAAATGGCCACCCACATTATATTAAAAGTTCCATGCACAGACAGAGTATTGATTTAAATACATTTCGGTGCTGACATCTTTGCGAAATAATGAGTGTTTAACGATAAAAGAATCACCCTGTATTTTACGATGAGTTACATATTATTGTGTCGGTACATATTAAACAAAACTTTAATGCGCTTTATACTCAAAAAAAAAAAAAAACTGTGAAAATCGAGGTAACTAAGTCGGTGATCGAGTTATACTGAAAAACAAGAACAAATATAAAAATCGATTTTAAAATATAAACGAATTTGAATAACAAAGTTCGGTTACATAACATGCACAAGGAAATTATAACTTATACGTCAAGGGTTCCCGGTATTTTTCCGGAAACCACATTTTCCACACCCTATATTGCCCTAATGGTAAATTCCCCGACCATAATATTTTCCGAACATGAGGGGAAAACAAATTAAAATCAAATATTATGCATTTTTTTTTTCCAATTTCAGATTTCTAGTAATGGTCGGAGATATATTAAGAAATACCTGAGAAATACAATTAAAAAAAAAAAAAAATTATAAAAAAACAAGCCGACGCGTGACGTGAAAAAAATGGTAACAGAAATCAAACTAGGACAAAAAGTCAGATATCAGCCAAACAGAAAGAGGCTGGATTTTCAAAGGCGATTAAGATCAATCACTTAGGCCAAACACATTTAACAATTTGGACTTCTCGCGGGCAATTTCGCATAATATATAGAATTATACGTTTTGGGTACCTACTAATTTTAAAATTGCGTGTTTTCAATTAATTTTTAAAACGTAAACGATAATAATTTGTATAGATAACATTTTAATTATTTTAAATACATTATTCGGGAAAACGATATTCGGAAAAAATATATTAATAGTATTCGGGACAAATTCTATTCGGGAAAAAGGCTGTTCAGGAAATAAATTAAGAGCCTATGTCAAGTTAAACGTTCAAACAGTCATTTATTTAAATTACCCTGCAAGTTCATGAACTACACTCATAAACGTATTTTGTACTTTCATATTTATACTTCTATAGACTTACAATACTCGTCGTGTGGTTAGTGTGGGCACGTGGCCGTGGTTATAGGTCGCATGCCTACATGTGATACTGATGGTATTCACGTAAGAATACGTCAAGTTCATCTAAATGAATGCAAACAAAATCGTTGGTACATAGATTAGTGTACAAAGATTTCATAAATAACTTTTTTAGAAATAACTAATTCAGGGTACGAACTATTTCTTTAAAAAAATTATTAAGTTATTAACTATTGTTTTTAACGTTATATTATTTCTATCCAGATTCAAAATTAACAAAAAATAAACCCACAGCTAAACGTTTAACTTTTGAACTGTATAATTTCTGCCGAACTTTGCTTTTATTATCTTTGTTTTTCCTTGCCTGCAATCAATTTATAATTTTACAATAAAATAGGGATATACGCACACGTTTCATCGCGTTTTATGTGTATTTCATGCCAAATAGTTGGGGGCAAGTGTTAACGAAAAAATATTTAACCCGATAAAGTGAAGTCCTGCTCTTGGCTTTTTACAAATTGTTGATGTTTACATTTACGTTTAACGAGTCTTTACAAATAGTTTTAGTTTTAGTTTTACAAATAATTTAATATATAGGTGTCTACGCGTGACCTACTTTTTTTTTTTTTACTCAAAACATAATGTCTTGTACATTAAACACTCTTATACCTCGAACATTTTAGTTTCGATCATTTTTTCGTAAGAGGAAAATATTTCTACAAGGCACATTGGACTTAAAATGTTAATCATTTAAACAAAATTCACAAAAAATCGAGTTAAAAATTTGATCGTATTCAAAGTATAATTATTGTTATCAGACTTCTTAAATAAACAAAAGAAAATCTTTCAAATCAAATCAGTTGTAAAACAACTGATATAATTCATTTTTATTGAAAAATTTCATTTGTTAAGTTAAAAGAATGAATGTGAAACAATTTTTTGTTGGATTTTGGTGTTTTGGGTTTTAATAGATTTTGGAGCGGTGTAATGTCGTTGAATTTTAGCAAATGTTGAATGAAATTTAGTGGGTTTTAGTGGATTTTCTTAAACTTTTCATTTGTTTTCTATCATAGATCGTTAATACATTCTAACAGTGATACATTTATGTATCGCACAAAATAGATGCAAGCTATTAAATTAGGATGAATATTCGATCCAAAAAAAAAAAAAAACAAATTTAATCGTATTAGTTTTCAATCCATAAACTGCATTATATTATAAATTGATTTTTATGAACATTCGTTGTAAGAATAATTGAACTTTTTAAAATAACTTCACCTTTAAAAACCGCACGAAAAATACGAAAATGTTATTGTCATTATTATAACGCCGTATATTTCGTAATAATACGTACGAATAAAAAATATAAATCAAAAAACTATGCCGTATGCGTTATGATTATGTTATTTTATATTGTATTCAGTTGTACATACGCGAAAGTGTGTGTACTGTACAGGGTGTTCTATACAATGTTATCCTTATGTTATAATAGTTCTGTCAGTATTCAATTTTTTTTTAAATTTTCTTTTTAATAGGGTTTTGTGCAAGGGGGACACATAATATGTAGAGAGAAAAATTAAATTTTGCCTTAATTGAACATTAGTTGTTTTCACGTCTATTTTCCATGCATTAAAATCACTATAACTAAAAAACTTATTAATCGGGTATGAATGTATGACAGATTAACATTTTTAGAATAATATCTTTTATAATGATAGCTATTTTCAAAATTTTGAAAAGTGATAATATAAAATAATTTGTTTTTCAATAATTAAATGATGAAAATAAAAATTTATTTTTTCTCTGCATGTCCCTCTCCCCCACATAAAACCAGATTGAAAATAAAATGTCAAAAAAAAAAAAAAAATTGAATATCGATAGAATTATTATAACATAAGTATAACACTGTAAGACACCCTGTACATACATGACATCATCATTATTATGTGTACTCATCGAAAAAAAAAAAAATTTTAATAGGTCACGACGATAATATTATTATAATAACATTATAATATGATATCACAACTTGAAATATTTCCATAAAGCGCTAAAAAGATAAAATAACTGAACACCACTACGCGTCTAATTTGCATACATACATAATATTTTATAATCATACTACGTCTTAAATAATAATAATACAACTATAGCCAACTAGGGCAGATATTTATACGAGCATGCTATTGCGTATGTTATTTCAATAAAAATATAAAAAATTATATCTCGTTTTTACCAAAATGTGTTGCTTGATGACCTTTCAATTCAATGGCCTATATTAAATTTTATTTTGCATATTATAGAATTTCGAAAATTTGTAATGCATATCTTATAGATTTTATTTAGTTTGCTATAGTGATCTTATCCTTTATTATACCACTCATCAAATCGATAATTACAGAATAATTGTTCGGGAAGTCGTTTTGTGATTCCCCTTGTGAAGTTTTCTTTAAAAATGGGGAAAAACGTCGGCGAACGTAGAATTGGTTTTTCTGTTGTAACAGCGTTTTCGTTTGTCGTGTATAATATGAATAAAAATTATTTAATTAATTTTTTTCAGAGTGTTAAGTTCAAATTCGTTAAAAACAGTATTATCTTACCCAATGTGCTTCTCATTCTACTATACAAAAGTAGGTAATTGGGAAAGCAGAATTGTATTTTTACATTTCTGTTGGTTTAAGCTCATAGGCGGAAATCTTAAGGCGAATATTAAGGGAGGAGGCTTATATTTTGTAGAATTTAAAGCCGTGAACCCCCAGTAGTGGACTCAACTCTCCGATTTGGTCTAACACGACTGATTAGAAAGTCTATAGCGAGTTATTTATACGAAATATACACATGGATTAATATTAGATTAAATTATTTCTGAGATTATGTTTCAAAACGTAATAATCAGTAATCACAATTTTTTTTTATTGGTTTATCAATTTTATTAAAATGTGTTGTATTGAAAAAAAAGTGTATATTATGTCTGCATAATACTATTATTAAAAACAGGTACGTATTATTTTAGGGGGATTTCAAAAACATTTGAGTGGGATAAGCTCCCGTAAGCCTCCCCTCCGATCCCCTCCTATATAATCAGCCTCTCTGAAGTTTCAGCTTCGGGTTCTTTATTTTCTTCATCATATATTTGTTTCGCCAACGACCGAATTGATAACATATTTAGTGTCCAGTCACGTTCGCAGAGCCATACGGTACCGCTCGGCCCTCTCTCCACTAGGTAAGCCGTTGATTTCGCAATTGCTTCACTGAAATTTTAAAAATTATAAACATAATATTGTACAACTATCTGCATTCGAATATATATATATATGTGTACGAATATGTATATGTACATTGTGCATTGTACAAGCCGCCGACTGTAAGTGTGATTAATTGAAAATAGGTATGGTGTGGACTACCTAAAACATTCTACGCCGTACGCCAAAAAATGTAGGTAAACACTGTTTTTAATACCGAGACGTTTGAGGGCCACGAAATACAAGTGTTTGTTTGTCGTTATCATTATTGGGTTTATTTTAAATTAAATTTATTCATTCATTTATTATTCTTTGTAAAGTAGCATTATTTATTGCACATTTAATTTACATAAGTGCCTACTACTGTTCTCCGTTAAAAAAAGGTTCACCTCAGTGGAGTGCAGCGCTGGAATATTGTATTTTTAAATGTATTGATATAATTAGTTAGTTACTTGGCGATAAAAATAAAAGAGACTTACTTCACACATGGGTTGGCCACTGTTATTGGTGAGAAGTTGGGAAGGTAGGGGGATAATTGAATGTATATCTGCAGCGCGCAACAATTAACCATTGTTGACGAAAAACGATTCTAAGCAGAGTTTGGTTAATAATTTTGCTTTGTCAACATATATATGTGTCACAGTATGGTAAAATAATTACATACATATACGTTATATTTTTCTTTAAAAATATTTGTTTAATATTGTATCTATTTCCCGTTTTTTCTCGTGTATTGGGAAAACTCCTGGGAAAATCAAAAAATGACCTCCCAAAAGTACCTCTCCAGTCAGATTTCCTTTTGAAATAAGTGTTATACTTAATACAACAGAGCAGGATTCCTGGTAGAATTTATGTACACAGTATACAAAAATAAAAAATAAAATAAACATCTTTGTAAAATCAATACATTCTTTGCTGCACTCGGAATCTAAAATATTTTTACATTATAATAGTGAGTATCTATAGGTATGAAAATGTTTAAATATTTTTAAAACTGAATAAATGGTGATTGGTGCATGAGAACAACTAGGCAAGACTTGCAAAGGTTTGCCTATGTATTGGGTTTTATTTAAAATAAACTGGCCGTTATAAATTTAAATCATCACAGAGGATTTATTTTGAGAAACGATGAGACCTACATGATGATTACAGATTTTAAAAAACGAAGGAATGTTTATTTTCGTTTCTAAAACAGACACGCCACTTTTGCAAAATATTCGAAATTAGAACTATGAACATAATATTATTATTATTATTATATTTACACAATATTATTGCTGCTGGACTCGTTTTCTGGTAGTTTGCAATAAATGGAGTCGCCGATTCGGACAGAATGCACCGGTGGCAATAGATCGCTGCACAACGTAATTATTCTTATGCGGTTTTTATCATAATAAATCTTGTCCTGCATAATATTTTATCATTATAATTTTTCCGCCGTTGTTGTTCGACACAATAATATTACGCTAAAAGCCCTGGAGGTTGCGATCAACCCCGAAGATGCTGCACAATGCATGATCATTGTCGGCTGGACAACGGTGTTCCCTAGTCCTAGTGCCGACGTGTGATTTATGATCACGCTACCCGATTGCATATGATTACGGGCCAATATAATACCCTGGATTTGATGCATCTGTATTAAACGTAACATTAATGACGATGATATATAAAGAATATTGTATAACAATATGTTACGACTAAAGACCGAAATCGGATAATTTTGCCTGTTGTCCGGCCAAAGTACAAATTGGTCAATTTTTTATTTACATGCAGGAAATCTAATCGGGACAATGGAATAATACCAGTACCAGTTACAGTAATGATGTATACACGTTTCTTGGCTCACCAAATGCGTATTGATCACGTCATCAACGTCCAACGTAAATGTCGGTAACACGTTCCGAGCGTTGTTTATAAAGATGTCCACCGTCGAGAAGTTCTCTTTGATGTATTTGAATGCATCTATATAAGTATATATTTATGCATATATAAATATTATAAACAGTATGTTTTTTTATCGCGTTCTAACAGATTATCTATGGGTACGAACATTTTGAGTAAATTTGATTTTCTTATATAGCGTCATTACAGAGACTATATTAGATTATATTATGAATTATGATAATTTATCGTTTACAAAATTGTACTCTTATTCCTTTTCCCTTATTCTTGTACCTACCTTAAGTACGCATTGATTTTTAATTTTTAAATAACAACCCTAAAGCCTATTTGGACTTACGGTATCTAATTATGGGGATCGGAAAAAAATCCAACATTTACAAAATGCGAACGTTTCAATCTATAGAACAATTCGTGCAATTACTAACGCGCCCTTCTATGTATCGAACCATACATTACACTCAGATCTCGGATTACAGACTGTCGCCGAAGTGGCCGCATCTTCTTACAAGCGTTTCCGTTCTCACCTTACGAACTACCCGAGCCCGTTTATTCTTGCACGAGAAGACTCAAGAAGCGCTGGTGTTGCGATTCGGCTTAACTTAACTAATATTTAACAAAAAAAAAAAAAAAAAAAAAACAAAAGAAAAATAAAGGAAGCAGGAATAGAAAACACGGCCTACGTATGTAAAGTTAACCGTTATTACAGATTGTATATATTCCAATAAATGTAAAAAAAAAAAAAAATTGCAATCCACTTTTTCTAATTCATATTTAAAAATCGAATATTCGCTAAAAAATATTGTACCGCCATTTATGAGATATACCTATAACAGTTAGAAATGTACACCGGCATTATAGGAACAAGTATCCATCATGATAACATATCAATGTTAAGATAACCTGTCCCTACTTTTCCGGTATATACAATTTTAAAAATGTAAAATTATAATGTTATTGACTTTCGTATGCAGACGAATTGCCTGGGTGCATTTTATGAAATCGCACCATCCCGGGACAGTGTTGTCTGCTCAGGCGGCTGGCCGCCTTCTGTCCTTGCTGTTCGTCCGTGCCAGTGATTATAACGGTCTAGAGTTGTTCAACACAATAATCATGTCCCAAAGTCAGTAACGAGTCAATAATAATGGATCCCGGTGAATTGATCGCGAACAATTGATCGCGGCTGCATATTGGTCCCCGAAAAAAAATGAATTCTTTGTATAGACTATTCTCCGGTTCATATTAATATTGTATACTAACATTAAAATAATGCAACAATAATTTATTATTACTAATAAAATTAAACAATTTGTCATTATACATTTTATTGATTTTCTAATATTTTATTAAATGTGTTTTATAATTTTAACTTGTATAAAAATCGAATATTTTATCAAGGACATTCTAAAATTAATCGGATTTTTCACAATACCATCGATAAGCACAGACTGCAAATTACTATAATTAAATGGTGTACATTACAATAGATTTTTTTTAAAGGAATAGCCCATAACTTTCAACTTCAACGGTAAAAATTATTTGTATTTTATTTTTATATATTTTATACTTAATGTATTATATTATATATTTTTTTATTTTTTTTTTTTTTTTTTTTTGGCAATCAATTTAATCGGCGTATTTTTCGTAATAATTTAATGGATAAATAAGCCAAAAACCAATAAATTATTTAGTTTTATTCGATTTATCATTGTTATTTTATTTGATTATTGTATATAGTATAAAGTAGAAAAGTCTATATAATATAAATCAATACCTACATAATAATTTTTTTTTTTTTTTGGCAATCAATTTAATCGGCGACCAATTCGCAGACGCGATCAATTCACCGCATACCAATAATAATATTGCTATGGTGTAACAGATAAATAAATGCTCATAACCGCGACGTTTCTCCTCAAAAGCTCGTCTGCGATCGCATAGCCGACTCCGATAGCGCCTTCCATGACGAGTGCGCATTGTCCTCTAAGGTCCATCATGATACCCGCATCGGGTGTATCTGGAGCGACAGACGAGTACCTCCGAATAAAACGCAGACTGTATGACATATGTTATACAAAAAAAACTTTAAGGTCCGTTTCATTAGGGTTTTGTTTTGGAAATGACGTAAATAGATTATATTTTGATGAGGGTACGTTCGCCGCGAGTACAATTATTGCGATTTATTAATAACCTAATATTTATACGAGTATGACGTGTTTCAACATTTCCACAGACAAATAATTCCAATGAATATAATTACGAATCCCGCGGTACATTGGTTTAAAATCGAAATAAATATAACACGGTTGCATACACCTCAGATTTGCGCGTTGGCAGATATTCGAAAATAGTCTGAACGCCGTGAAGAAATCGTTACTGGACACACGAGCATTTTTATACGTACCTTCTTTGAGTGGCCGATTGCACGGAGTTCAATATTCGTCCTAAAAACATGTTCAGTGTGCTATTATTGAAAAAAATACACGAGACGACGTATGTAATTGTTCGTAATAAATAAATGTAATATTAAACGTAATAGACGAGCGCATTGTTTTTTTTTAAAAAACTTAAGTAACTCTTGCAACAAATCGTCTCCGTAGAAACGGACATTGATCAATTACGTTAGAAAATATTTATAAGATAAATAAATAATAATACAAAAGTAGCAGGAAAAATATTTTCTTGGACATGTTATTCAATATAATCCATAATTTACGAAGGTTTCAAAATTAGTTGTAATTACCAACATTATAATGATTTTTTTTATGTAATGAAATAATAAAGTGAAAAAAGAATTATAAAACGATTAATACTCGTAAATAAACATGTAAATAAATAAATAAATGAATGCGTCGCCTGGAGTATTATAATATGTGTATTTTACGACAGGTTTCGAATTAAAAATTCATCGTCATGTAAAATCACCAAATCGAAAAGTAAAACGCGACTGAATATAAAAAAATAAACGAAGGAATACATAGAGAAAAAATTATACAAATTGGTCGTTTTACATGAATATAATTTATTTTATTAGGAGGGATTATTTAAAATATATTTATTATTAGACACAGATATGTTAAGAAATAAAAATCATTTGGTTATTTGGTTTATTATCAAAAAAGGAATTAATGTAAATGTTATTTGAATTAGGAACAGTCTTTTTTAATTTTATTTCAGAAATTTGTTCTTTATAATATCTTATTTTAAAATTTCTATTTGTCTTACCTATATCAAATTTATTACAGTTACATTTAGTTTATATATATATAAATATCAGCATTTTCAAAAGAAGGGGGATTTTTTGTGAAATTTTCAGTTCTCTTTTTTATATGTTTGATTAAATTATGATTAGTCTTAAAAGCGAATTTTACATTATTTGTATTATTGTTCAGAATTTTAGCGAATTTGTTAGAGGTATTAGATTGATATTTCATACTACAACAGTTAACAACATTAGATATTTGTTGAGTTGCGTTTTATTTCTTCTTTAATACGTTTATGAATTTTTTTTGATAGTATTTAAATTAAAATTATTTCTATGGACTATATTATAGATAATATTGAGTTCTTGTTGATAATTATATTTATTTAATGGAATACGTTCAAGCCTATAAAATATTCAATTAAAAAATTATATTTTTGAGAATAATGATGATTAGAATCATGTGGTGTATCAGTCGGTGTATGTTTCCTGTAAATACTTAAATCAAATTTAATTTTTTTTATGGAAACTATATTATCTAAGTAATTTAATTTATTATTTATTTGTATTTCGAGTGTAAATTGAATGTTTTTATTTATTTTGTTTTTAGTAGTTAACTAAATTTTCTGCTTGTCTATTTGAACTTCTAAATAAAATGAAAATATCATCAACATATCTTATATGTTTTTATATATGAACTGTATATTTTGTTGTTAATAATATTATTGGTTTCAAAATTTCGCATGAAAATTTCAGATAAAAGAGCACTATTATAGGTCCACCCATAACTAACCCTTCATTTTCGAACATAATTTATTATTAAATTGAAAATAGTTTCGATTAAAAGGGCAATTGATTGAATAATTTCTCGTACTTCGATTGTATTGTATTTATGTTTAATTTTTCTTTTATAAGAAAGTCTGAAGAATATTTAGCTAAGTCATTTAGCAATACGGAGCAGTTTTAAAATTAATTAAAGAATGAATTAGATTTTTAACTTTAAAATTGTTCCATTTTATAACACATGTCATTTATGACACTCGGAACTAGCGACAAGATAATTAGGAGAAAAAAAATTAAGAGGTGTACACTGTAGGACAAAATAACACAGACAAAACTAAATTCTAAACGCAAATTTCGGTTTGATTAGGGGCGTGTTTCATATCAGTAAGATTGTTTTGGTGATTAACCTAGTTATATTCGTTATCAGTTATGGTTATATGATTTTGGTTGATGCTTATAGATTCGCGAAAACGACATGTTTACGATTATACAAATAATGCTAATTGATAATAGCAAAAGTACTGGCCATATATTATCTAATCATTACTATTTACTTTGTTAATAACCAAATACCATAACCGTTCGTTTCGTTTGGTTATGACATTCCAGTAATCTATGTATGAAGATGGAAAAGTTGGTCACAGAAGAAAAAAAAATATCATTGTAAAACCAATACAGCGATACATGGCTACACTCCGAATCTAAAAAAAAAAGTCCACGGGGGATAGGACATCCTCACCCCCTCCCCCCCCCGTGAGCACGCCCCTGATTTATACAGCATTTAGGGGAGCTTAGACTTACGTCCCTAACGCTCATACGATTATACTTGATCATATTACGTTTTATATTGTTAAATGTTATACAGCATAAAATCAATTTTCACAACATAAAAATCATATACCATCCGTGTATCCGATTCTTGGCTCAGTTCGAACCATTACCGTCGGATCGCAGACCGGTTTTCGTGGTTTTACATATTACGGTTTGTGTCCCGGATCGGCTATGCTACGAAAATCGCCTGACGCGGCAGATTTTTCGAATACGGCCGACGCGATCGGCGATCGCGTCAACTGCGCATGATCGCGAAAAAAACGCACACCGTTTTACGGTATTTTAAACGCGACGTCCGAAAAAAACGGACGCAAAACGCGCTCCGCGTGGGTGTTGACGAAATCGCGAAATCGCTCGCGCGGCGCTTTACTCGTTTTTCGTCCGCCGCCCGCTCGCGCCTAAATACCGCGCATCGAATTATCATTGCCGTAATAACGGCGTACGCGTTTTACGAATACGTTATTATCGGTATTTCGTAATGATATTATTACGTTATGTACGTAATGTCGGAAAACGATATTGCGCGTGAGTACCGTCGGAATGGAAACTCGATACTCGAAAAAAAAAAATAACAATAATAACAACAACAATTTTAACGGGTCGCGACGGTAATACGATAAGAAGAATAATAATAATAATAACGATAACGATAATAACGATAATATTGTTGTTTGTTGCAACGTTTAAAAAAAAATCGTATAATGATAATAACGCGCGAACGCGATGGTAATGACGGGCGGATAAAAATGTTAACAACAACGCAGAGGCGTGCGCCGCACAGCCGGGCGCCGCCGCGGCCGGTTCGTCCGACACGCGCGGCGGCGGCCGCCCGCGCGGCAAACCGGGCGTCTCGTTAATCAAAAATCAAAATTATGATTATCTCGTTTTCGAAATCGTTTTGCCGGCCGGCAATTCGCGCTCGTCTCCGAAACGGAACAGATGTTCTTTACACCCGTCCACTCGAATCGGTCGTTTATTAATAACGCCGTCGTCGGTCCGCGGGCTCGTCGGACGCGTCGTCCGTCGTCCGTCGCGCCCCAATGTCGTTTTGGTGTACACGCGCCCGACAATATCAATAATATTAATAATAGTCCTCCGTAAAACGATAACGGTGATAACAACGACGTGCGACGCGACACGCGGAGATGCGAGGGGAAATCGCGATTTTCGAATAACGACCCGCGTTCGCCCGGTTAACGCGCGCGTTCGCGTGGACGAACATTTAATATTCTCGAACGGTACACCGACACGGCATCGTTACATAGTTACCTAATAATCGTAAGATATAAAAAAAAAAAAAAAAACCCAATAATTCGCGCCGATTATAATCGGATAGTAATATGGTAATAAGCGTACTTTATAATGCCGTCCGACAGTGTAATCGGAACGCGCGGTCGGAATTTATTGCAGTCGTTTCGCTCTGTTCCCGACGACCGTGAGTCGAAACCGATTTAATTCGCCCGACGTCTACGGCGAATCCAGCGAATCTCGACGAGTACCGCAACGGGAATTATTAATTTAAAAAGTACTCGAATTCGCTAACGAGCAGCTCGACGGTTTTACTTTTTTTACAACCAGTTTCCCTATTTCTCCGCGATGACTAACGATGTTTTTATAGCGGGAACTATCGATGTTTAGATTGTTTGAGATTCTGACCGCGATGCGGAACATGTATCGGTTTTTCTACGATAATATCGGTTTTTCCAATCGCTTTTCGTCTAGAAATTTTTCCGCTGTCGAAAACAGACGAATGATGTTTTTTCCGTAGCAAACTTCTTTGTAGTTTTCTTAATAATTGAGGAACAAAACGTCGGAAACCCGGTAATATTTAGGCAACAACGGCTTCATTATTTTTCAATTTTGTTTTCGCCGTCGGAATTCAGTAAAAAATTATCGTGGAAACCGGAAATCTTCGCCAAACACTTATACATTAGCATGGACGGGGTATAATTTTCAAAATATTCTGACGTTTTCTGAATTATTTGTAATCATAACTATTTGACATTTGTTTAGTTTTCTATTGGTTTCGTGTAGATAAAATGATGTTGCGCATTGCGTGAGCTTTTTTTCCTTTGTCTATTTCAAATTGTTTATAGCGATTAGACCAGTGGTTTCCAAACTTTTTTTGACCACGGGGCACACTTCGCTCTTCACAACATTTTCACGGCGCACTGTGACTTTTTGCACAAAATTAAAACTCAAAACAACATTGGTGGGCCATACTCAAACGGGTCATAATCAATAGAGCTACGGCTTCGTACTTAACGTGCGGATCACCGTGACCGGCGGTCCGTCACGATTTATCGGAAAAAAAAATTTAAAATACCGCGAAACACCTAGTGAATGCTCACGGTGAACCAGTTTGTAGACCACTGGATTAGACCAACACGTATAATATAGGGTTTTTAAACGCTCATTTCGATACGTATACGTACGTATGTGCTAAAGCCACGAACAATATTCGTTTATTCGAATTTTTTTTTTCCACGAATTTTTTTAGTGACGCGTCAAAACCATTTACAGTACAGGTATATATCCATACCGGTTTCGCGAACTGGGTCGCGAGCTCGTGAATAAAGGCTATTGGTTGAGTGCTCCAGACCGATCGGCTCCACGAGCCGGGCCTAATATATTCACGACGTGCAAATCCGGGACTATACCTGCACTTGTTGTTTCCGCAAAACGTTTCGTATAAAGTGGTATACGCCGCTGTATTGATGGGGAATGACGCGGCGGTTCATCCTCGCATAAAACAGTATTTGAATCGACCGATAAACGATGGCGGTAGTCGGGTACCGCCATAGGCGTAAATATTCGGGACAATTTAATCGCATTGTGCATGCTCTAAACCTAACCAATTGGATTCGAGCCCGGTGTATTTTCAAACTCTGTTTACGGCCTGTGTGGGTTCGGAATGTTAACACGGAAGATCATCCAGTACCATCGAGGTTGAAAAAAAAAAAAAAAAAAAAACAACCATCATTCAGGTATACACCGTATTGTCATCATCCATTTCGCATTAATTCCTATAGCCGACCGACGCCGCTGTGGTAACAATAACGCAATAAATTGCTGATAAACCACTTGCCTGCGGATTAAGTGTGAATTCCAGTACGTATTTCTGTGACGTATGACAATATCGTTCGCCGTAACTGCACGAATTTACATATTACATTGTTATTTGTTATGTAAACGCGCGCGTGAAGATAAAAATGTACGGCCTGTACCCTAATGCGTGTAGTCCCGCGCCGTTACATAATAGGCCGACATGACGCGTCGTACTTTTTAATGCTACACGACCCGTCGGAAAATCTTCGCCGAACCACCGACACGCCACGTAAGAATATTATTACAGACGGATGTGTTTACACAGAGTGATCCGGCAAATGTAATGAATTTCGTTCGGTAATATTTTTAAGTTTTTCTTCTTTTTCTTCTTTTTTTTTTTTAGAAAATATTATACATTTATTTCGAAACAAAATGTCGGTGTTACAAATATTTCCCATAACAATGAATCGTTAAATGTCTAAAATTTATTGAAGTTTACGATAACTTGAATTGGTTTCATTTCCATCACTAAAACGATATCCGATCGATTCGTCGGTACGTCCACAAACAATATTATTTTTGTAAACATCAAAAAATAGTAGTAAATTTACGATTCATCCACTAGTAAACATTTTTTAACAATACAATTTTATTTTTAAATAAATTTACAAAATGGCTGTCTCGGATTATATAAAACAAAAATGTTGAGAAATCTAAATTTCGTATTTTTAGTTAACAAAATATAAAACAGAATAATCATAGCACAAAGTTAGTAATTGTAACAAAACGTAAAAACTTAAAAATATTGAATAGAATTAAAGTTATTGCGTTTATGACATTTCTGACGGGGCGACCCGTATATCTGATATTATATTATATTTAAAACTAGGTATCCCCCGTGAAAACGTGAAATTTGAACATAAAATGGTCGTGGAAGAGGTCGAAAGTTGTGATCGCCATACGGCACATACTTGATACTTACACTTGCATACATAAAATTGCATTTCCTTGGCTTCGTGAACGCGTTGTATAGGGGTGTACAAAGCTAAAAAAAAATATCTCGTTGTAGAATGTTTAAATGCATATTGAAATTCAATCAACGTTTTATCTCTTCAATCCGCCTGTAAAAAAAAAAAATTCTCGTTCAAAAAAACTCATTTGGTCCGGAGGGAACCACTAAAATCGTCCAAAATTTGCGATAAAGAGATATATGTGTTAAAAATATTCACAGACGCGATACAGTGCCATAAAGTCTCTTTTTTTCGCGGGAAATCCGACAGCATGACAGCAATTCCTGCATGACGTGACCGAACCCGTCGAAAATAAAACGGAACTGCCAGCGCGAAAAACAACAATTTTGATTCAGTGTTATAAACCGAACACCCCATAGTGACAATAATGTATAACTTCGCTTCTCCGCGTGTCATTACGATTTATTTGGTATAATAAGAAAACGTTTCCGTGATACCGTCACCCGTAATATTTCCACTGTAAGAACGTACCGGCTGTTATTCCCGATAGACTTTTATTGACGTATTAAAAAACACAATGTAGACTGGGTTGAAAAACCGAGTTAATGATACCACAAAAAAAAAAAAACAAACAAAACCATAAGACGTGTAACAAAAAGCCCCGGGCAAAGGGGAGCTGTGAAATGACCAACCCCCCTCGTCCCTATATGGGCCACCGTGTACGGCGTGTATAATATAATAATAATAATATTACAGCGTACAAACATGCGCATTATACCGTTCCTTCTCTCCCTCTCGCGTCGGAATGTATACGATAATATTGTTGTTATTATTATACCCGTATGTGTAATAATTTAAATATGCGACCGAGCCGGCCGCGGCGGCGGCAGCAGCTGTACGGCTCCGTCTCCTGTACCCATTACAATGCGTCTCGCACAATATTATTGTACGCGCTGTACCCGGGCTGTACGTTATTTATTATTATTTTTTTCTAATAAGCCCCGATTACCGTATCGCGTCGTCTTCGGCCGTTTTCTCGTAACGCGTTCTCGTATCGGATGTTGTTTTTATTCGTTTCTCCTACGTTATTTTGGGTACGCCGTCGGTGTACCCCGCGTATCGCCGTTCGCCGTCGTCCCGGCGCGGTGCGTTCTGACAGTCCGTTAAAAATACGTTAAAACCTACCAAAAACGAAACGACGACGGCGGCGGCGATAAAATAATACGAAATAATGGTTAATCATAATACTGTCGAAATTGGCCGTGTAATCGTCGTCGTCGTCGTTTTATAATAATAAACCCGAGTCGGCCGTCGTCGTCGACCAGGTGTTTGGTTTTCCGCGCGGCGCGTACGGTTCGGTCGATCGGCCGCGCGCGCGATTACCATCGGCCGTCAATCATGACAATAATAGCGATAACAATAATAATAATAATAATAATAGTAAAAAAATAATAATGATATCCCGATAATACCGATAATTATTTTTTATTATACCCGCGCCGGGTGCCTACGCAGTACACGCGCGGGACACAAAGCGTTTTATTGTTGTAATAATATCGGCAAAAGTCCGCGCGCGGCCGAGAAGTTAATAACTGTGCGGACGACGACAACAAAAAAAATTAAAAAATAATAATAATAATAAAAAAAAAACAAAAACCTACCTACCCCCTTTTCCGCGCGTAAACACGCGCGCGCACAATAGCCCGCGGCGATTGGGGTTCGGGGCCCGCACAAAAGAGTTATTATAACGTGCCCCGGCCGCTGCGGGTGTATATGTTACCGCGGCCAACCTAACCTATCTGGTCAATTATTATTATCAATTATCGAACGCGCGTGGCGTATAATTTCTCCGGCCCCGATTTCGGGGTTTCGGTTTTGTTTTTTGTTTTTTTTTTTTTCGCTGCGGTCACGTCGGAAGTGAACCGCCCAGAACGCCGCGGCCGAGACCGGCTATTAACCGCGGCAGCACTCCCCGGCAGCTGGACTCGAATATAATAACGCGCGCGCGCGCTCCCGATCGCGTTGCGGACAAAACGATAATTTACAATATAATAACAATGCCCGATCACGCGGTAGGCGCGTACACGACACGTCGATAGGTCCGGAACGAGTGCGTTTTTTACCGTACAACATTATATTTTGTATTTATAGCTATGCGTCGCGCCGCGGTTACGAGTCTTTTGTCCGAAAGTCCGCGCGTATATTGCGTGTGGGAGGTACCCGAATGCGTACTTGTATACACATACATATAAATATAAATATGTATTGTATAGTAGCGCCGCGTCCATTATACGGGTATTACGTACCGGCCCACGCAACGATATTGTTTTGCGGTTTCCGGTAAATTACACCTTGACGGGTTTCGTTTTCGAAAGAGCTGCGATAAAGTGGTAAACAGAAAATAAAAAAAAAAAAAAAACAAAAATAGTTAATTTCAATACCGTGTGCGTTACGAACGCGCGGCGGTTTTTTTTTTTTTTCTTTTTTTGTTCTCCTCTCTAAACCCCCTTCGGATTTACCGCCGTACGCGCGGACGGCGGTTACGTGTAAACAATAACAATACGGACTCGCACGCGGCGTACCCGGCGTACAGAAAATGCCGTACGCGAACGCTGAACGGAAATTCGGTACGGCCCGCGGACGGTTGGGGGGGGAGGGGGGTTGGGTTGGGTTAGGGGGGGGGCGGTGTCGTTACGTTCCGTTGCACGCGCGCCTCTCGGCTGTTCGTTTCGCCGGCACGCTCCGTGATATCGCACCGTTTCCGTGCGCTCCGAAACGACGTCTTCGGCGACGGAAATCGCGACGCGCGGAACGCCGGCAATACCGCGCGGTAATTGCCTGTGCTGTCGGACCGCTCGCGTCTCGGGAGCGTTCCGCGCGTCCGTCCGACGGTACGCGCGCGCGGATCGCACGCCCGCCCCTGTACGCATTACGCGCGGTGTGCTGCGGGCGACCACAGGCTGCCCGGTCACCGCAATGGTTACGACGATGTGTCCCGGTCACGGATGCCGGTTCGCGATACGCCGCAACGTTTTCACGAGTCCGATTTGCCGCCGTTTTTTCCATGACAATTGGTAACCGGCCCGTCGATTCGCCTCCGGACAATATCAATTTTCCGTATTCGTTGTTGCGGCGGCCGGTAGTCGGCGAACCGCGTTTCCGCCGTTTTCGCCGTCACCCGTACGGCCGATACCGCGCGCGCCCTGATCGAATGCGACCACCCCGGTAACCGGTAATATATGCGCTTCGACCGCGCTCGGGAATACGCGGCGGGTATCTGAGGGATTATTTCTCCCGTTCGCGCGGTTTATCCGTTACATTTCGACAACGTAATGCGATGCAAACAACGCGCGAGCGACGTCGTTACGAACAATTGAAATTGCCCACGGCCCGCGTTACACGGCCAATCATCGAAAATCGAACCGACGCGGCCGGGAGGCGTTTCGAAGACGTCGAATCGCGCACGGACGCGCGCGAATCTCGTAAACCGATAGATTGCCGTCCGAGACTGCGCGACCGCGGGACAGCTACCCGGGGAAAAGTTCGCTAGAGATGAGAAAAATAAAAAAAACTGACCGCGGCGGGGATTTCGGCGTGTCGAGGAATCGATTTCGCGAGTAAGTACGCCGCCGGGAGTTTTGGCACGGGAAGAGTACTGCGAATTACGTACCGCGCGCGGTGTCGACAAAACGATCGACGCGCCGCCGGTTCTCGGATGTTTACACCGACGTCGGGGTACGTTATGGTATTACAGTAAGACGGGCGCGGTGCGGATACCGCGATTGCACCGCAGCCGCAATAGCGGTCGTGGCTATTGTTTTTTTTTTTTTTTATTTTTCTCTCCGAGCAGTTGTATCGGTTATAATTGTTATGATATTATCGTTAGCGGACAATTTACGCGGGCGAATTTTACAGCGGCGGGAGGCCCCGCGGTCGGCGCCGATTGACGGAAAATAATGGTTCCGTTCGCGACATTATTGTTCGTCCGTGTAAACCGTATACTAACCTATACCCGCCCATTAATAATAACAGAACGCGCGCAACGTCGGCCGTATAATTTTTTTTTTCATTTTCGTGAGCGTGATAATATTACGCGTACTGTATACGTTTGTACGCGGCGCAAACCGTACAATAATGGTAATAATAACGCGTAAGGACCGCGTCAAAACAAAAAAACAAAAAAAAAAGTTCAAATATTCCACGCGTTTCCGACGGGTTCGCGAAAAGCGGACACCCCCGTTGTACGATTTTTTTTTTTTTCTATCTATATATTTAACGCGTTCGCACACGAAAAAACAATTAATAAAAACGGTTATAATCGGATCATATTATTATTTCTGAACAAAAATACGCGTCTCGCATTTCCGGAAATTGCATAATTTACTATCGGTATACTGCATCGCGTTACGCGCCCGTTGGCTACCACTCGAATGTTTCGCAATAATATCGAACGCATTTGACGTTTTATACGCTGCGTGTGTAGGCGACTCGGCGTCGGACACGCAATGGTTTCGAATCGAGTTTTAGAAACTCAATAATCAGTAAGTATTCCGGCATTTTGTATGTCGATTTGTTTTAGGTAAGCAGTTGATGTTTCGATGTTTAACAGCCTACCAGAAAACATTTAAGATCCAGTTGATGAAATTACCGCCAGGAATACGTTTATCAGCCGGTATTGTCGATCTTTAAAACTTAACGAAATTAATGAATTGATATTACACTTTTTTCTAACGCCTTTTGACAGCACGTAAAACAAATTGAATTTGAAAAAAAGTTTGACTTTAAGTCAGCGGATAATGAGTACAAAAAAAAAAAAAAAACGATAAACTTTTAAACAACTGTATGTACCCCGTAAAATGGTTCAGAAACCCCGCTCATTATTTCTTGATTAATATACCGTCTTGATTTATAGATATAAAAATGTTCAGAAAAATAGTCCCGGCCAGAATGTAAGATTTATAACAAGTATGTATAAATAATTATCAGGTTAATTAAAATAATATCATAAACGGTTATCAGAAAGTGACCATTTCTCGTCTGACTGGTCGATTTTTTAAATTTGAACGTTTTCTGGTTTATCAATTCAGAGCCGTGAAAAAAAGTCAAAGTCGGTTAGACCGATTCAACCCGCAGGGATATTATGAATTGACTAGTCGATCATCGCACCGTTGTCTATAAATGTGTACGCGGCATTGGCTGTACCGCCGTGGCCCCGTACTCATCATAATATATATTATAACCTTAAATAAATCACTTCAAAACAAAACAATTATCGTTACACTTGTACGAATCGTATGCAAACGGACAACGTATACGGTATTATTTACGCGTACTGTTTTCCAATTTTTTCAAACGAAATCTCGACGAATACGATCGTTTTTTTTTTTTATTACGTATACATTTTTGTTCGGTTTCTGTAAACTCTATTCGTATTGTAGGTGTACGTTATTCGAGAAATAAAAAAAAAAAAAAAAAAAAATAAACGTTAACATAAAACACTTGACGCACGCATAATACACTGAAAGCCTTAGATTCGTCCAGTTCCTAAACCGAATAATAATAAGGTATATATTATTATTATTATTATTATTACGCTATTATACAAGTTGTTTTGTTAACATCGGAATTATCGGTTTTATAATACGCCTAACGCGTTTACGAGTGTTTATGTTTCCCGAGCATAATAGGTATATAAACTCCTCAGCTCGTGCAGCGTATACGGTCTGTAATGATTTTTCGAACTATTACTATACGCGTTATACGTATACGCGTTGAGAAATTATAGGGTGAACTCGAGTTGTTTAGGAAGAAAAAAAAAAAAAAATAAACGTTAACATAAAACACTTGACGCACGCATAATACACTGAAAGCCTTTTGACTATATAGGTACTATACAAAACGTTTTCAAGAGTTATTTTCATTAAAAACTCGAGATAGTAAATATATAATAATACGTGTATTGTTGGGTTTACAGAGAAGAGGGTTAAGAGAAAAAAAACGACACACAATACGTCAATCATAAGAAAGAAAAAAAAAAAAAATGGCATTATTCTCGGCATTAAAATTACATAAAAAAAATAATAAATAAATAATAATAATACACGTTTTAATTTAGATTTATTGTCATACTACACATACACTATATATATGTATATAGGAGAATATAGGAGATTTAAACTACATGACTTAGCATATCGATTAATTTTATACTCGGAAAAACGTTCTGCAGATAAGAAACAAATCTGATTCAAGTAACAGGCTGTTATTGTTAAAACGTGTAATTTTATTTTGCATACATCAGACATTCAGACGTTGTATTATTACTGCATGTTTTTTTTTTTCCTCTATACATATACACACGTTTTATATCGTTGCATACGCTATTTATTGTCTAAATGCATTTCTATAGGATTAGTCTATAAATATATACATAAAAAAATAATAATAATCGTATAAATATTTAAACCATTTACGAGCGCACGATGTGTTTTATCGTTTTTGTTTGCCTTGCTTTTAAACACTTATATATTTTATATGCGATTTATCTTGTTTGACACACCATCATCCTATTTTATATTATGACGTTGAATTATTTCGAAATTGAGTACATTCGGCTTTAAAATTTTTGTTTTTTTTTTTTTTTCGTGTTTTATACTATCAATATTTTATTTTACTGCTTGGAATTCCGTATGGATTCTGGGTGAGTTTTTTTTTTTTTCACCACTGACCAGCTGATCTACTAAAAATCTCGCTCCGATTTTCAAGTATAGCGTCATTTCGGCAATCAAATTTTCCTTTTAGTTTTCTTAATAGTTGAGAAAAACCCAGTAAAAACAGAGAAATTGTATAAAACGTTTATTTTAAATTTCGTTTTTTTTTTTTTTATCGTAATTCGGTTTGTAGAGTTCGTAAAGCTATGAAATTCTCTATGAATGTCAATATGAACTTTTTTTAGACGCAGTACAATTTTCAAAACGCTCTGGCAATTGTTGAGCTATTTATAAACATTCGTAATTTCTAGGTATTTAATTGTCCCGTCAGCTATTTACAAATTAAGATATTTAATTTATTTAGATAATACGACACTTAATTTATTGGTGTAAAGGTTTTTTCCGCCTAAATTAACGTTTCAGACCATTAGCTGAACACCTTATCCGAGCACATTATTTCGATATTCTGAGTAGGCACTAAGATTCGGTGACAGTTTATTGACGTGCCGGCCGATGGTATCAGTCGATGGTTAATCTAATCAACAAAAATTTGGATTGGGAAAATGTTGACAGAATTACAAAACTTTTAAAAAATGTACAGAAAATGTGAAACTCTACAATGATTTAATTATTCGATAAAGCCGCGCCTTTATCCTATAATTATCAGAAACAAAGTACAATGTTGTAATCGGCGAAATAGATGTTCCTAATCTCTTGAACCGCTCCCCAGACCATCGTGTCGATTCGTGTACATTGTATTCAAATATTTGTTTGTTGGTTTTGTTTTTTTCCAACAACTAACAAAATTAATATAGTTAAAGATTTAAAAAAAAAAAAACCAATTTCGTTTATAGGTTATATTATTATAGTTGTATTTGTATTCAACGAGGTGGCAATGCCTTAAGTTTTAACAAATATAAATATTCTTAATAATATACATAAAAAGACTAGTGTTTTAATGTTATGTGTACAAATTATTAACTATGTGATTTTCATCGAGTACGCATATTATATATTCGGTAAATTATTAACTGTAACCAGTGGCGTGCGCAGGGGGGGGGGGAGGTTTGTGGTTATACCCCCCTCCCGATTGGCTTAAAATATAAAAAAAATATGTGTAATCTAATGTCGAAATGCACATATTTCAATCAAGTTACGAGGAAAAACTTGAAATATCGATTATAAATCGACCCTTTTTAAGATCCGGCTTTTAAATTACCAATTGCCCCAGTCAATTTTGGGTAGAGAAGTCGAATTTATGATTTATTCATGATTCTTATTTACTACATCCCCTCCCATTGATAATTCCTGGGGCACACCACTGACTGTAACAACTGTTATTATTTAATTATTATGTAAATCTATTGGCTATTCTAAATATTCTGTATAGTTAAAATTTCGTTTTTATGAACTCGACGTCACCATTACAAGCGAATGCCTATAGGTGATAAACTAATGCGTGAACACGATACGTTAGTTCGTTTGGTTGTAATTTAATTTTCCTTCGCGACGTGTTGTACACGTTTAATTCGGTTACAAATAATAATAATAAATACTTGCGGTGGAGGGGTTGGTGGGTGTTATTCTATAAGCTACACCTAATAAAATATGTCAAACACTCTCGTGGCCGTTAATACCGGCGGTTATCATAACCGCACACACTTTCAGAGAAAGGTTATCAAACTTTTTTTTGTTTTTTGTTAATACCGCACATTTTTTGTCTATTGTTAATCTGTCACTGGTTCGTCACCGAATTGTTTATCATATTTGGTCGTGCGGGCCAAACAATTATATGCCAAAACTCAGCACGTATTATAATGTTAGTTATTAATTGTTTGTTATATAATTTTATTCTATATTTAAATAGGTACTTGGGATATTATTATTATTACGTATATCAATTATAATATTGATACTTATACTTAAACGATCTGTGCAAATTTCAATAAAAAAAAAAAGTAAGTTCAAGTTCAGTGTCATTCAAAAAATGTGCGTAACGGTAATGGTGATTATTTTAACGAAAATATTTCAACAAGCTATTGATAACACGAACCAGTTGTTCCGATAATCACATAAATACCGTCGTTCGAAAATACTCTGGATTATTGTTCGTACGTCCGCGTCAATCAAAAGTGCGCGGTTTTGAACGGTCGACCCTTTAAGAATACTTACTAAACAATAAAAACAAAATGTGTGCGGAAATGACTTATGAAAAGTGTACGGTTATGAATGACATCCCCTTATCACAATACGTTAAAGGCAGCGGCTGTCTAACCATAAAACACAGTATGTGCGCTCTTATACGTTTTTATGTTTTGATACTATTTTGATCAGAATTAAATTACGCAAATTTGTTGATATCACAGTTTTGGTCGAAATATTTAAATTCTCTCTGGAATTAATTTTTGAAATTTCAATAACCCATAATGTCCTATCTCTGTGTTGGACAAATGACTAACATGACTCTACTGTACAGTTTGTAAATTGTAACTATTAATGTGATTTCGATCCGCGCTCGTGTCCGTTCGTAATAATTATCGTTTACCCGTAAGAAGATATCGTCCCGTATAGAAAAAACTGATAAATCTTCGGAACAAATGATCTCTAAAAATATACGCATCCAATCGTCGTGCAATTTTTTTTTCAAATAATAAAGTACATCGCGGGGAAGGTTTTAAGTACGATTCCGATCCTGCAATAAGTTAATGAACGACCGGGTTAATAATTTGTATGAATCAGTGGTTTTCAACCTTTTTGACACTATGGACCACTTAAAGACCTTTTGACCACCTCGGTTTTTTGATTTTCATTTTATTTTTAATTTAAAAAAAATTCGTTTTGTAATGACATTCCATTTTCCTGGACATCACCGGGCAATTTCGAATTATATACTTTGGTTCTATATCATCATATTTTTGGAAATCGATTAAACTCGTCTTTAAGCGATTGCAGATGGTGTTAAACGTAATGAACCTCGATAATTGTGAGGTCAGGTTTATTTACAGAAATTAAAATAAAAAACCTACGTTAACCGTAATTTTGGACATAAAACGGGCTGTGTTTAGTTATTAAAGGCCTCCGAGAACGTATTTCGCCCGATTACGTTTTTATGACTTCGGCGCCACTGGTTTGGACAACCACTATCGCTTTACGGAAAATATTTTTTCAATTTTGTAAGTATGGGTCGCGGACCTTTACACGATGTCTCGCGAACAATAAGTTAAAAAACTATTGTATGAACAATCGGCAAATATGTGTCGCGCTCATTTTTCACCTATTCGGTAAACGCGGGCAGAACCTTTTTTTTTTGTTTAATTGCACGGACTACATCTTACTCAAAATAATATCATTATAATTATAAGAGAAAAGATTTGTTCGTGTGCCTGTGACGGATAAGTTTTATCCGGTTTTAAAACTCTTTTCGCGTACAAAAAGCTACATTATCAGCGAGTAACACGGGCTGTAATTTGTATGTTTTCAAAACCATTCGAGATCCCTGCGAAAATGGATTTATTATTGTTTTTAATTTATTTATTTTTGTTTATTCGTTGGTGACACTTTGGTGACACCGTCGGCAATTCGGTTGTCACGGATAATAAAACAATATTATTATTTTATTATTATTTATTGCACTATTGCCGAGCAACAGCAAAGCGTCGCCGGGTCAGCCGGTGTACCATTGTACACGTTCGTCTCCCCGAATATCCGCGACGGTTCCCACGTTCGCGCGCGTCAAAAAACACAGACGTCGATAATACGAATCGGACGACCACGACTGTACAATGTTATCGCGTCTGTAAATTATTGTACAATGGCAGGTAGGCGGGCAAGTACCGTCTGCGAGTGCTCCGGGTCACTCGATCGTAAAATCGTTATCAGCGATCCCGGGAATGCGTCGCCCGCGTCCCCGATATTGTTGTCCGTACCGATTCCGCGCAAATGACTTTGACGGTCGCGTGTACCTAACCTACCCTTGGTATCGGCTTCATATCGGTCAGCGCGTGTGTTCGTCGTAATTCATTACACCGGCCTTTTTACGCGAAATCCGCGTTTGATCGCGCGCCCGATACGCGTCGTTGTTGCAGCTCACGCGGGAACGTTCGCGTACTATGCGCGCGCATTGGGTACCTGGCAATAATAACGGGACGCACGTTGAAAATCCGTTAAATTTTTAAATATTAAAATTCCCGTTCGTAACATCTGTATCCGAATCGTAACGGAAATAATTTTATAGAAAACGTCAAATACGTTTATCAATAGCGAGAAAATAAAAGCGTAACATGCTTTCTCGGGTGGTCAGGTAAATGTATACCCAACCTAAACTACTTATTTTACCGGTTATCAAAAAAAACTATGTAGAAAATAAAAATTATAGTCTCAAATAGTCATCGACTAGATTCAAAACGCCATGCTAAAGAGCTCTCTTTTGTCGTATTTCGAATTTTGGTAGAAAAGTTGTTCATAAAAACTATATAATAACAATACAAAAACGCATCATATAGTAAAACCAACAAATTTCTCGTTTCACTTAAAATCTAACTAACATAGTATAATATCGTATAATAATATGTACAATTACATTTTTTACTTGCATATACTTGGATACCAACCAAAATGGACCACAAAAATCTGGTGATCCTACTCCGCTTGATTTCTCTCTGAAATTCGTCACATGATTTGCGTATTTGAAGTGGAGACGTATGTAAACGAGTCCGAAGTTAATTTCACTCAATGAATGCCATCGTGTGCACAGTGCACACAAAAAACTTTCGATTTTCTGAATTTTTTTTCATCAAATTTGAAAATCCAAAAAAAAAAACCGCAAAATGTACGAAATATATTTGTATAATATTACGATTTTTTTTTTCTGCGGACAACTTTTCTACGAGCAATTTTGTTCCAACTTGGAATGATAGTAATTTTTCTGAAAGGAAATTTCACTGGGGCGGTGTTTTTCGATTTTTTCCAAAGTTTCCTCAGCAAATTTGAAAAACTGGAAAAAAAAACATAGAAAACGTAGGGAAACCGGGTAAATCGGTAGAATATTACACAAATATTATTAAAGAAGATTAAAAAGCCTACTTAATTATTTTACAATAATATGGCATGTATATTGTCGACAAAGCATCACTATCAACTGAACTCCGTTCAGTATCGTTTTTTCGTAAGCAATGGTTTATCGTTGCTTACAAGCATACATTAAATTACCTATAGCAGTGGCTGCATCCGTCCCCATTATCCTAGAACGTCTTTTTTATTTACGTATATAGTTAGATAGTCATCGAATTCATAAAATTCCCCATATTTGCCATTCTCTAAATTAGTCACTGACGAAAATAAACCACATCGAGGTTGGTTAAGATAACTGCGACGTGATGCGGCAGTTTGTTTCCATTTGTAAATATTAACAAAATAGTAAAATGTAAATTTTAAGGTCAAAAATTAAGTTTTATACATTTTGAAGCGTTGCACTTGTCTTGTCTAGAGGAAGTGTGCATTTGGCCTTTGAAAAATAGTAAAAATACGCTACCAAGAACGAACAAATTCTGAACGGTCGAAAAATAACGAAACTATTATATTTTTTTTTTTTTTTTTTTACCTTTAAGATTTCTTTATATTTTATTTTTTTTATTGCGTCCAAGAGAAAAATATTTAAAAAAAAATACAAGCCAGATTTAAAGTTATGTTGACTGAATGCATATATTTCCGAAAACCAGTTGATTGTAAAAAAAAAAAGTACTTAACACACTCGCCTAATATACAACATAATATAGTGTTATATAAAAGTAATTGTAGACTGCCGCGTAGTTATATTTTGTTAAAGCCGTGCCGCGCTTTCCCCCGGGCCGATTGTCGCACGCATGTAAATTCAATAAATTTGTCACCGAGACTCAAGAGCGTAATAATTACTTGACGAAAACAAAATATAATATGTTTTAACACGCGCCATAATATTATTCAGGCACGAATAAACAGGAATATTTACAAGAGGGCGACCAGTATTGAGTCTTTTAAATAATTTTTCAATACGATTGCGCTCGTACGAAATAATTAGGTAAATCACATTTTCGAAGTTTCCGCATTGCGATTATTTCACAATAGAACAAAACATATTCATGTCGAATCAGGACGATTATGAAAATAATGAATACGATAATAGAAAAAAAGACCGCATCTGAGTTCCGTCCCAATAACCTTTTTGTTACGCCAGTTCCGTCCCGGGTGAAAAAAAAGTATACGCCAATTACTATTATATCGGTACAATAAAAAATAATAAATCCAGACACGCAGGCGTACAAATAAACTAAATAAATTACATGATGGGACGGAACTATTATATCCTTAAATTCAAATTTTACGTTTGGCACAGAACTCGGATGCAGCCGAAAAAAAACAAACGTATACTACGCATGACAGGTGGGGCACTGTTGTAGGTGAAACGTTAGGAAGGTAGGATCTATAGTGAAATTTAATTTATATCTGTAGTCTGTACGCAACGATAAACCATTACTACAACGAAAAACGATTCGGAACGAAGGTCCTTTTATACATAGTTACGTACATTTTCTCGTTTTTCCTAATTATTATGAGAAAAGGTTGGAAAATCAAAAAATAACCTCTCTAAAGTACCAACTAGATAAAATTTCCTTTCTAAAAAAATACTACACTCGATAGGTACATCAGAGAAAGATTTCTGATAGAAAAGTTGCTCTCAGTGCCTACCTACCAATGTATATGAAAAAAAAAAAAATGTACATCTTTGTGAAACCAATACATTCCTCACTACGCTTCGAAACTAAAAAAAAAAAAAAAAAACCAATAACCGATATAACTTGAAAAATTAACGAAAAGACACGTACGCATCCCCCATTTAGAAATGTCCATTTTTTTTTATTTATTTTTTTTTTTTTCATTTCAATATTTAGTATCGATATATTATTACTATTAGTATATATATTTATATGAAAAATTCCGAAATCCTTACAACGCCCTTTCCCGTCCGAAAATCGTTGAAACGGATTACAATTGCCGAATTCCATTCGGCATGTCGTCAGAAACGCGGCGATTGATTCACCGATGGAATCGTAAAAAAAAAAAATTGAAAATTAACGCCGACCGTTACCTATTATTTTACTGCTGTACTGCAGCAGCAACGTGATGGATCGGAGTTTGCATACAAAAAAAACATATCGATCGCGTGTATGTTTCGATTTTTACACGGACAATAATATTATTCGCCAAGGCGCTAAACAATACGTTTAATGTTACGAGGATGCGGCTTACGGACAAAACACTTCCCGACACGAAATCCGACAATATCGCGTGGCGGAATATAATATTTTAGTCGGGATGGGGGGGGGGGTTCAGCGCCGTTACGCATTTCCCCTTTCGCGAACTTTTTACCGCGGTCACCCGCATCGAGCATACGCGTTTTCCGTTTTACGACCGGGGGCCCGACATTTTTTCAGACGGGCAGGCCTACGCTGGTTATGGGAACGCATCGCGTCACCGTGTATAGTGTTACAACGCCTCTCCCCTAGCCCCAGACATCCGTGGAAAGGTCCAGACATCGCATAATACACGGTGCGCTACGCGCGACACACGTGTTTGATTTGCGTATTATTGTACAATTCGTACGCGCGTACGGCCCATCAAATTGGTAACAAACACGTCGTGTTTTAGGCGGGTATTGTCGATTCTACCAATTGATGGGATTGACGGGTCGGTTTTTTTTTTCTCTCATCTCAATTTATCGTTCACGTTAATACGTTGCAGAGGCGGTCGGCAGTAGATCGCGTACCGGATCTATACGCGCCGCCGTAGTATTATTATTATTATTACCGTGGTGTACCGACCCCTGCCTAGCTGTTGCGTCGTTCGGAAAAGTTTTCTAAAACGATATTTTATTACTCGTGTGGATATATGGCCCGACGTCGTTCAAGTTCAGAATGAGATGGGGGGGGGAGGCAGACGGGGATTTCGTCACTCTTCTTATTGAAATCGTTTTTTTTTTTTTCTTTCTAATTATCTATATTTGTCGTTTCCCGATAAAAATGTTCAGTAATTTTAGATGAAAAAAAAAACGCCCGCGAGCGGCTTCTGCTCCGTCACCGGATTCGAATTTTCCCACACCTATTTTGTATTGAAGAAATGTGGGAAACAACAAAAAATAACCAAGTACTATATTATACAGTTCTATATAATATAGTATATAATACTGTATATTATAATACAATTTATTACACTACTTCCAAAAAAAAAAAAAAAAATGGTAACATTTGAACATACAAATGGTATAAGAGGAGGGGTTCAAAAGTGAAACTCACAAGAAGCACATGCCTTGACATTAACTCTGTGCATACACGAAATTCCGTCCCCTCCTCCGGTTTCATTTGGAGGAAGTCTGTAAGAGTGTTAATAGCTAAAAATACACTCCTCCCGCAACATGGTGAAATTTAATCCAAATTTTATTAAAACTCAAACCCTTAAGTTTGAGCACATATTTTAGTTCAGAGAGAGTCGCTAAAACTTTCTAAGTATCCAGAAATATAACGAGAAAAAGATAAATAATACAATATACTGTGAAATGTAATCTCTATTTTAGGGAAAAAAATTCGATAAAAATAACCGTGGTTATACAGTTTTCTCATATTTTTATATTGTCATAGAAACCATTTATAATGAAAATTATAACAGATTTTCGATCATTTTTACGAAGCTAAAAAGATTAATTTACAACAATTAAAAAATAGTACACAAAATGTTGATGATTTTACGATTTTCATCAAAATCAACTTCCAACACGTGTAAAAAAAAAAAAAACAAATCGTGATTACGGGATTACTTATATCTAACCCCATCAGCTTCCCCACACCCGACAAGGGGTCGATATGTATAATACGAGTAAATTATATTCGAAATGAGTTTCGATCGATGAGAATCGATTCTGAACGAAATGAAAAATATATTTGTTTCACTATATTATAATGAGTTTAACTGTTATTAGATTCCGAGCGTAGCGAGAGAGTTATAGTTTTATTAGGATGTTTATTTTTTTTAAACTTTATTTTCTAGTCTATGGACACGTTTTTTCCTAGTAAACTTGCTCCTGATTTTTACGTGTATCAACTTCTCTGAAAGCTCAAGTTGTCTAGATGGCACTTTAATAAGTCATTTTTTGATTTTCTACGCCATTTTTTAAATAAAAGCACTTAGGTGGGAAAAACGTAGGAAAACGTACAATTTCAAGATTTCAGTATTTTATGAAAACACGGATGACGTTTTCTACCAGAAAAAAATGATTTAATCGAAAAATCACACGAGGAATCACTGATTATTGTTGGTAGAATTTTTGTTTATTTTTAGATTGCCTCGACAATAAGGGAACCATCTGACTAATAACACTCTTCTCAGAATCGTTTTTCGTTATCAACGGTTAGGTTTATCGTTGCGCACAGATACGAATTGAATTACTCCCTTTCAGCGCTTCCCTCCTAGAAACAGTAGCACATCCGTCATCAGTAGTATCGAGCAGTTTTTTCTATACGTTTTTTTTTTACGTACCTAGTCGGATATAATCGCACGTTATAATAACGTATACCGTTCGGTATCCGGTCTCCGAATAATCTTATTACGGGCACCGAATATTCGTACGTAGGACCGTTTCAAATTACAATAATATTTTAATAATTGATACTATATGCCTACTAGTCCGCGCGTCCGGTGGTCGCGTCGTGTGTTGTACGTCCGCGTTTCCCCGTATCTATCGATACGTACACCGAACACCGAAATAAGATTTAAGTACCGGTTTTATATTACGGTGTACACGGGATAGCCCTGTGTGATGGGTGTTCGAATAGCGATATCAATATTGTTTATGGTAAATTTATAACCGAATGACAATCAACCCGGGTTTCTAACCGCCCTAACCTCAGACGGTGTACTGTGGACAGAGAGCTGTTGACTAAAAGCATGACAAAGGAGAGTCGGGACAAATGCGCGCGCGCAAAATTTTTACCCCGCACAATCGGTCAAATCCAGGTAATCGCGTATGTTGTGCCTATCATCACTGTCTGTTGGTATTATAATAACTATACGATACATATGCGACGAGTACTGCTGATGCAGTGATACGCGTGCGCAATAAGTCCCCTTAGTCCCCCGAAACAGCGATGTCTTCGACTCGAAGTACGCATTCATCATGCAGTAGCTCTATCCACAGTGTACGATCAAAGGTCCTAACCAACATAACACTTATTATACCCGTGCGGTCGTGACACTGTTGTAGTGCGCTCGGTTATATCGGAGGTTGCCTATACAAGCCCCTGAAATTAGGTCCGTTTATTACGCGATTACGCGGTAAACACCAAACTAATAGACCGTGTACAAAAAGTAAACAAAATGAGTTGTAGAGGTTTTAAATTTTACGAACGAATTAGGAAAGCGCACTCTGCGAGAACGCCAAGTTCCCGGTTTCCAAACGTATTCAAAACAATAGACCATAAGTCCCGTGTGCAACCGCGAACGAATTTGGTAACCTAGTGTTTATTGTATGCACCACGCTTGTGCGTAGAAACCTACATAAATTAAATATCTTGATTTGTAAACAATCGATAGGGCATTTGTTTGAAAATTCTTAAAATGCACTTATGTTTTAATAATAATCTTGTTAACATAAGCTGGTATGGATTTTTACAAAAACATTTTTAAATTGAAAAGGACCGGGCAGACTACAAATACCGGTCGTCGGTCACTCGTCTCGCTATGCTAAAAAGCATAAACACCATTGTAAAACCGCGCGCTGTAACGATAATATTTAGTATCTTTATCTAGGAGATGCAGTCACCGCCGGCACCAGGTCCCAGCGATCAACAGCCTCGTCCGTTTCCTGAGTGGGCCGCTAGATGGACCGGGTCGTCTGCGTGTCGACCCGGCCCGTCCGAATGGCTCGTACCTTCCCGCGGTGTTAGTGTGACAGTAAAGACGCGGATTCTATCGTCGCGTCGCGAAGCTAAAGTGATTAAACTCTTGACTGGCTGCTGAGTGCCGGGGGTTTCCAGACGGAGGATGTTCCGGCGAGATCGGGGGCTACATACTCATCTCTACCTGGGTGGTCGGCGGTCTTTTCGCACCCCGACCGCCTGATAGGTCGTCTCGCGGAATGCGTACGGTCGGCCCACATACCCCAGGCAACGGGTATTGCGTTATAAACGGCGATTCGGTAGACATCCGGAAGGTTTCGGTTTAAACTGACTACTCATTCGCGCTGGTCTTAGGGCACCGAGATACGTCCTAATCACGACATCACTATGGTGAGGAGATCGGGCTGGCTCTGGCCAATGGCGTCGAACGGGGCCTCCGGCAACGGCCGTGGACTCCGGGGTCTGCGATCGGTCCCGTGCGGATGGCTTCGGTCGGACTCATGAATTTCGTTAGGTAGCGCGTAAAAGCCAATGGCAACTCACCCGACGGCGGCATGGCCGTGCGCAGCCGGAACGGCTGGGAATTGAGCGGGTGCGGTTAGCGGGGGATCGCGCTTTGATGCGCCGAATGCATCCGAACAAACATCTGGGTTTCCTGAATTTCCGTGGCCCTTGACTATAACTTTTCAGACTAATTCCACGGTTGTAGCACTTGGCGCATCAGAATCAGTGCACGCGCACTGTAACGATAATAATGTTTTACGAACAATTTAATTTGCATCGTCTTGGTAACTAAATCGACAACCGCAACTATGTACCAGTAACTACGGAAATGACGGATGCAACGGTGATATAAGGCGTTCTAAACTAAACGTTTAGAAACGTAAAATCCAAAAAGATTAGGACTCAATTTATTTGTTATCGAGCATTTTGAAACGATACATAGTAAGGAGCAGAATAGGCAACCGCGTAAAATGTCGACCGTTACGTCACGGACGGGATATTTCTACAGACTAATGGATTGCTAAACACTATTCGATTACCTGCGTACCGTACATTACGCGCAGATTGCGTATTGGTATTACGTATGTGATACAGTTTTCCCACCTAACAACCTACGGTTCGCTGCGATCTGTTATTCGGCTGTCAACAAGGATATTCTATAATTTTATAACATTTTAAAAGTTAATAAGTTTATATAAACAGTCACCTAAGAAAATTATATTTGTCTTTTTCCTTTCTTTTTTTTTTCTCATTCTCAGAAATATTTTGTTTCTATAGAGCGTAATTATTTTAGCGGTGAGTTTTCATAAAGAATTACATCATTTACGTCGATTTTTAAGAATTTTTAATAAAATATTAATCCACAGTTGTACCCGAGGGACCTCTTCACGTAATGTAATACAGTTGAAAATAAAAATCTAACCGTGCAAACCAGTCTCGTCGGTCGCCCGCCCGCTCGCTAAATCGCGTTCAATTGGGACATTTGCTCGCTCTCGTCGAATATCGCGTCGCGCGGCCATTCGCCCGCTCGTTCGCCCGCCCGCCCGCTCGGAAAATCGCGTTCAGCTAGGACGTGCCGTAAACGGTTGAGGGTCCGCGATTTATGCGCGTCGGAACCCGTACCGTCCGTGGAAATTGACCGCGTACCGGAATCATCAGCCGTGGCTGTCTGACAACGCGGCGTACCGACGGAACCGTAGCCGGCGCAAGCTCTTCCGGCGCCCGAATCGGAATCGATAACACCCGAAAAAAATAAATATTATTTATCGAATTTCCAGATAACCGTATAGGTGTATTTTTGTTTTCACGGATAAATATATGTATATACATATAATGAAATACAGTATTGATCGCAAGAGGATTGTGCAAAAACGTAGGTCGGCGCGAAGTTTATCAAAACTACAATTGTACACTTATCGATTCGACTGCCGATAATACACCGTTAACAATTTCGTAAGCAACTTCATTTTCTATAGATAAAATAGCCGAATTCGATAACCTCCCTTGGCTCATATAGTGGTCTAAAAAATGCATTATGAGTATGAGTTTTCTAAAGCTACGTTCACGCGTAGCTGTACGGTGAAAGAGATAAGTTTGGATTTTTAGTTTTCAAAAGATTGTCAAGATTCAACGCCCCCGTAATGATGGGGCCTCGGCGCCTGAGGCGAATTCCTCAGTCCTCCTTCACCCTTGCTACGGGCCTGCATACCGATGATATTGCTTGTTGTTCCATGCAATTCCCGACGATCGAACCGAAACTTTAACCAATCGAAGTAAATCGAGAGTTAATATTATAGACCGGTGTATAATTTATGCGGGGAAAAATTTAACCGAAGAGAAGGAAATTGTTGGGATAGGCGTCGTACAATTCGACTCAATTTTATCTGCCCTAACATTAACATTGGCATATTATAGTAATTGGTTTAGTTACACTGTTCTGAGAATGACGAGAAGAAGAACCTTATTCTTTATATATTAAAGAGGTTCAAATAGGTTTCGTATTTAATAAGGAAATTTACCTATAGTTAAGGTTTTTTTTTCTTGATTTATTAACTCATTACTTATCGATAATTTCTGTTTTTTCTAACTAAAACGTAAAGGAATTCTAATTTAAAAAATAGATATTCGTATAAATAATAGCTATTTAAAAAAAATGTCGACGCAGGAGATATGTCTCCCTGAACGGAGCCTTAAATACACTTCTGAGGGAAATACCTTGAGTTTTTGGGCTATATGTCGGGGTTCCCAACTGTCCCAACATCCAAATAAACAATAAGGAAACAACCTCTGAAGTGATTTTCAATACTTTGGATCGATAATTTTTTTATCAAGGTACGTCACATTTGACGGCAAAATCCATTAAAATAATAAAACGTACCTACTTCATTGACCATTTTAGAGAAAGTAGAATTGACATTAATAAAAAAGAAAAGAAAAGAAAGCGCTTACGACGGGTTAGAAAATGGATTTATTATAGTAGACGATTGGGAGCTACAAATGTTCTTCCAAGAGTACTGGAACTTGAAACTCCCAAAGAATATTTTGCTACATTATTATAGAATGACAGACAATTATTTTTTGAATTTTTACCAAACAAAATACAATTATTTAAAACGCAAGGGAACGATACGCGTTTAAAAAGTGCAATCACCGTATGACGTATTATAGGTATGTACCTACTAAAAGTGCATACTGTAAGTAATAATCGGTTATTTGTCGGTTGCATAAGCAAATGTAACTATGTTGCGGTTCGAGGACCGCGTTCGCATATATTAATAATAACTAACGAATAAATAAAAAAACTGTCGGGCGGTAAAATTTCACCACAGCCACACGGCCCGTGTAACCGTTTACCCCCGGGTAAAATTTCAAAAGAGAAATTCGGCCGGAGGGGAGTCGGGCAAAATGTCGGGGGGGAGGGGGTGGTGGGAGGCGGGAGAGCGGGGAAGGGGTCGGCGACCGCCGGCGAAATTTTACTCCCCCTCCGCCCGGGTCGAATATCCGCGCGGGGTCGCCGCGGGTCGGTCGGTGGGTTCGAATCGCGCGGTCGTGCGGCGGTCGGCAGCGATCATTATTACGAACGGTATAAAATATAATATTCCATTACGCACAGGGAGACGCATGTCTATGCGTACGCGTCGAATATTATCGTTATCATTATCGTTATTATCGTTATTATCGTTATTATTATTATTATTATCGCTACACCGCGCGTATGAATAATAACGTATTTCGGAATCCGACGGCTGGCCGCGGAGAAAGTTCACGATCGTCGCAATCCGTACAATATACGCGTTTACCATGCACGCGTATGATGATAATAACAACAATAATAATATTAATAATAATAGTATCCCGCGTCGGGGCCGCGACGTGATTTCCAACGGAACGGGGAAAAAAAAAACAAAAAAAAAAAACGAACGGACCACGTGCCACGTGTAGGCCACTGTTTTTCGGCCGGAAATATTGGGGAGGTAGAGGATATAGAGGGGGTTTCGATTCGTATCTGCGCGCGACGGTTAATCGTCGCTGACGAAAAACGATTCTGAGCCAAGTTTCTTTGACGCACGTACGTACGTTTTCCGGTCTTATCCTTATACGCGTTTTCCGATTGTAACGAAAGCCACTTGGAAAATCAAAAACACCACCTCTTCAAACAGTAGCGCCACCCGGAGACCGGGAAGTTTCCGGGCGGGCCGGATACTCAGTCGTGACTCCGTGACCGGCGTTATCATCGTAAAACTGATTTTATGCATAAAATCGTTCTTTTATTATTTTTCGATAAAAAAAAAAAATGACGTGTTGTCTTCGATGATGAAGAGTAAAACGATCGCGATTTGAGATAATACGATTGCCTATATAAGGTGGTTAAATGTGTCGTGTCCACGGATATAGAAAACAAATAATTGGGCCGGTGATACGAAATTCACCCGATTAAAATTCAGAATCCACCGCGGTCTCGAAAGCACCAGTCGGATAAGATTACCTTTCGGAAAAGGCGCTACTCTCGGAACGCCATGGAAAAGTTGCTCGCAGAAAAAGAAAATTAACGTCATGGTAAAACCGGCTATATGACACACGTGCCAAAGGTACGAAACTGACATATCATTTGCGCCAAAATTTGTAGCACATAAGCGCCGATCTAACATTATACACCTGTTACAACCGACACGTGACATAAGCGCCAAAACGAAAAATGAAAGTATTAAATAAATATAAACGTGATAAATCGGTTGATTGCGGTGTTATACGAAAATCTGCAAAAGCATCAGATACTTCCAAACCGAAAAAAAAAAAACTCCAACCAAATCCCTGTTTCAGAGTTCTTCATGTATTCATTCCGAAGACCCAAGCTTTTAATTTTCCGAAATCACGCAACCGCCCTAAATGTCTAAATATGCAACATTTTATTTTTGAATTCGGAAAAACAGCCGACGTCCGTCATATGGCCGCTTTTTCAAAATTAACTATGAGTGTCTTCGAAGAAAATTCTAAATTATATTTTTCACACGATGTTTGTATGTATTTCCACATTGGTTCGTAGCAAGTTGAAATTTCACGTGGTGGTAGACAGTAAATTAAATGTAAATAGCTTCCACAGCTCGTATACAGCTGGTAATAGCATTCGATGGTCCGTCGGTAATATTTTCAGTTGCTTTTCATTCACAATTATTACGCAAAATACGACACTGGGCATCATGGTCGTTCATTATACCGCGTAAATGCTCACCATTAACACGAACAATTGCTGTCATAGATTTATCCATCTCTATTTTAGCGGAACGTTTTTTTTTTTTTTTTTTTTTTTTTTTTTTTGACACACCCAATGACACATTACCACTGGCCATTTCTCGTAAAAATCTATGTTTTTGTTCTTTAAATAAAACGCACACAACGCCTTTATTCGTAATAGTTTTTATAAAAATCATTTTAACGAATGACGCTTACACGAATGCTTACGAAGCGATACTAATAGTATGTTATAACGCAAAACTACTCGCACGTTGTCTTATGTCAGTGTTTCCCAACTCGTTTTACTCACGGAACCTTTTCGGGAACTCGCGTGTTCGGCGGAACCACCATTCATTTTTTTTTTTTTTTTTTTCATAATCACATAACGGAGACATAGTTTTTGGACGCTCAAATGAGTGGGCAGTCCGAGACTTCCGGCAAAATGTTTGTAGGCAATCACTTTCCATGGCATTCTAGAACTCGTCGATTTTAATTATAAAGAAAAATTTAAATCGAAAACGTTGTTTACTAATTTTATTTTTTCCCGAATTCCTCACGGCACCCTTGGCGCTGGTTCACGGAACCCCCGGTTTCCGCGGAACACCAGTTGGAAAACACTGGTCTATGTAACAGTCTAACGTAATCGGACAATAAATTTGTCGATTACGACTAAACGTTTGGAGTTTCCGAACGATGTAGTTGTAAATTTGATATCCGTAATTTATCTGATATTTAATATCAATTGACCGTGGCACACAGGTGCCTAAGATTTTGGCGCTTTAGTACGATACGGCTTTTTTTTTTCTCCTCGTCTCATTCTGGCGCTTACGTCTTTCACCGGTAAAACCAACACGTTCATCGCTCCGCTCCGCGTCCAAGAGAATAGACTCTGGAAGGAAAAATATTATCGATTATTATTATTATGGTTATTTTATAGCCCGTACGCAGCGGCTCTTTGCACGAGTGCGTGTATCATCGAAATATACTGGATTCCATTTGGTTTTCGTTGTTCGGAATAATTTGTCAGTGAAATATTACTCGAGCGAATATTACTCCGCTGTTGCCCGCGGTGCACCGCGTAGAGGTTTCTTCCGTGTATCCCTTTCACGTGGTAATGAATAAACAACGGGCCCCGCCTATTGAAACGTCCCAAATTCCCCTATAACGCGCAAGGACGAAAAGGACCTCACAGAAGCAAACAAGAACGCTGTGGACACGGCCATGTGTACTTGGTCGAAGTATTTATGGTGTCGCTCTGGATAAATATGATCCAAAAACCACCAGAACTATTTCCATTTGTTGTTGACGACACGCCTTATTGAACGGTCGAAATGCAGAGGAATTACGTTCAATTAAAACGCGAATTATTTCGCGGTGAAAATGAAAAATTCTGAAAAAAAAAAAAAATCGTTAGACCGACCGAGGCATATTGTAAGTAAACACTGTAAAATGTGTATCGGGTCCGTTTGCTCCGAACTCAACCGAAGAGGAGTGACACAACCGTCGATGATCGCGGTGAGTATTTGTACGGTATACCGTGTATTGCGCGCGAGACAAACGGAGAAAACGAATTACGTGAAGAGGTCCCTCGGGTACGACAATAATATTTAGTTTTCGTAAACGCCGCCGCGTACGAGAGCAAACGGCGAATAGGTACACAGTGGAAAGAAAAAAAAAAATCATAAATATTACGTTTTATACCCTACGGGCGTTGTGCAACCCGCCCGACATATTGGCCATTGTACGTGTGTTAGTACGCACGTACCTATCAATTATACCCTATTATTCGACATCTGTGTGCGCTGTACACACGCGGCGAAATAACAATAACACTGGTAGTCGGGTGTAGATGCACGATAAATATTAATACTGGGCGGAGATTGAGACGGCCGAAACGCGTTTGCCGTCGCCGGATAAAAATCCGGCGAGAAAACCGATTTTTTGTGTGTCGATGTATACCCTTTAAACACACCAGGAGAACGGAATACTGGGATCCGTTGGTGTACGAGACCATTACCTTCTCAAACGTCTTGTATTTCGGTCGCGCGTAACACCGGCGGCGTTCCCGTCGATTTTTTTCGAGTGTTACACTGCGGTCTAGGCCGTGTGCCTTGCACGAGACGTGCATTGTATCTGTCGCGCGGTTTATGCAGCCACCCGCCTAAATGTTTGTAGGAAAACAGATATCGATCGAAATTTAAATGAATATGCAATGTAAACCGTAATCCGCAGGAAAATGGTGAATTTTAAATTCTGAGCGGAGCGAGAAATGTATTGGTTTTACAATGACGTTTATTATTATTACGAGGGTTGTCCCAAAAGCAATGCACAATTTGCTCTGAATATATAAGTTTTTATTTTAAACTAAATACAATATTATAGACCTTCGATATAATCTCCCTGCTTGTCTATACACGATTGCCATCGTTTCGGGAGCGCTTGAACGCCGCATAGGACGCCATCTTTGTCGAGTTCACGGATCCTTCGGCTCGCTTCTTCATTTAGTATATCTAAGTTGGGAAAACGGATCCCTCTAAGTGGTTCTTTCAGTTTTGGAAACAAACCAAAGTCCGGGGGACTTAAATCCGGCGAATACGGCGGGTGTTTGAGGCGTTCCCATCCATATTTCTCCAAAAGAGCGACGACTGGTGCCCCGATATGCGGCCAAGCATTATCGATGGACACACTATTTTGTAACATTCCTGGTCGCTTTTTACGGATTTCTGGTCGCAATTTTTTGGCAAGGAATGTTTTGTAGTAATCCCCGGTTACACTACTGCCAATTGGAACTCGATCAGTGACAATTATCCCAAGTTTATCGTAAGCAAAAATCATCATTTGTTTCACCTTTGTTTGCTGGCGACGAACTTTTTTTGCTCTTGGTGATGTTATTCCCTTCCAAATATTGCTTTGAGATTTTAATTCCGGCTCAAAATCACGGATCCAAGTCTCATCTATTGCAATTATACGATCAAGAAACGTTTCTTTTTCATTTTCGTAGCGAGAAAGGAGTTCACGGCAGATGTCTTTGCGTGTATCCTTCTGTTCCGGTGACNACACTTCATTTAACGCGGCATGAATTTCAGGCACTGTTTTACCACGAATCGTTTCGATTTTAATGTATGCGCGTTGTTCAAAAACAGAAATGTGAGCCGACGAATTGTTCTCACTTTCGTTATCGCTCTCACACATCATCATACTTTACTAAAACAACTAAAACTGAAAACGCACGTGTTCGTTAGACTTCAAGCTACAAACTGATACTAAAATCAGCTGATAATATCACATTGCAAGACAGCTAGAGCGCGCTGTGCATTACTTTTGGGACAACCCTCGTATTATTTTATTTTATTTTTTCTGTAAACAACTTTTCTACCAGAAATTTTGCTCCGATTTTCAAGCGAAGCATTTTTTTCTGAAAGGAAATCTGACTGCGATGGTACTTTAGAGAGGTGATTTTTTTTTTTTTACTTCTAAAATTGTTATTACTGAAACAAATACATTTAGTGTTACGATTTCGGCGGTACAAGCGATCCGAACGGCGCTAAATCACGACGATTTCGTTCGTTCGATAAAACCTATATGATTTTTTATTTTTTTTTTTCTTAAACAAAACGCCGAGAGTGCAATATACGCTATACCGTACGCGGCGCGCGTGTGCAGTACAACTCACGAGAACGCCACCGCGTAACGCGGACCAATCGGCAACGGACATCGGATTTGGCGGAACGGGGAAAATCTGATCGCGTAAAAACACACACACTCCGCGTGCAAAGAGCGCGCGCGCACGCGCGAACTTGACCCGGCGTGCACTGTGCGGTGTACGCGACGCCGTACGCTCGGATTTTAACGATATTTTGACACTTCAATTAGCGATTCGCCGAGAAATTATTATCGACGGTTGTTACGGGCTAGCCGCGTACCGTGACGGTCTTGACCCGTCAATTAAACGCCGCGAAGTCGATTGTTTAACCGATAACGGTTACACCCATATCGTAGGTACAGACTTGTACAACGCGCGCGGACAATACATCTGGTGGGTACTCTCGATTGTTCCGATCCGTTGCATTAAAATTATGAACGTTACCGACGCTCGCAATCGGAAACCCATTCGTGATTTCACGACGTTACGCGGATTATATTGTTGTAGAGTAATAATCGCCGCCGTCCGCGCGTAAACGGTAAACGCTCAACTGTCGTCCCCGTCTTACAAACGCGCGTCAAGGCGAATTTCGAATTCGGCGCAATCCGATTTGCGTTTTTGACGTCGTTGACATCGGCGAGCCGATAAATTCGACCGTTATCGAACTCGAACGCGAGAACGCCGTTCCGAGCCGAGACGCGGACGTTTGTAAATTACAACAATTTGCCGTCCCCCGTCGGTTCTTCCGTTGGTTTTGCCCGAGAACTCGTCGTTTTCTTATATATTTCCCCCCGTAACGGTCCGATTTTTTCCTGGGTTCCAAACACTTTCTAAAACGACTTTTCGGCGAAAACGAGTCGTGTCTGCTGGCCCGATCGATTTCGTATGCTTTTTTTTTTTTTAGCGGTTAAAGGCCGCGTCTCATTAACCGCCATTGTGAGATTCGCGGCGCGACCAATGTCGGTAGAAAAATTACCATACCGCACTGTCGGAACAGCCCCCGAAACGCGTTTTGTTCTCGATTTCCCGAAATCGATTAGGAGCGGCCGTTTGGCCGTTGTCGGCCCGAGCCCCGGACACGTTGCCGCGGTTGACCGGGCTCCGCTCGTAAACGTTTTCCGATCGTAACGGCCGCGTCGGTTTCGCGCGCGCGTGAACGAACCTTCGTCGCGCGTAGTGTACGTCAACACACCGTCCGCGTTCCCGCATTCGCCAACGACGGCGGCCTACACCCGCGGCGTGACGCGCATCGGGCGTATTTCGCGCGTTGCGTCCGCGCGTTTTGGCGCATTACCGTGCACGTTACGAATTCCGTTTGGAAACGCGACGGGCGAACGAAACGCATCCGTACGTCGAGTCGTCCGAGCGGCGAACGGAGAAATCCGTTATTTTCGGGTTTTTGTTTATTGACGTTTTAAAACGCGAGTAAAAATTATTCGTCGACCGCGACCGTTATCGGTGAAGAAGACCACGGGCTAATTACAACGGGCCCATTTACGTGTCGGCTATAAATTACGAAAAACGATTGTTTCACGTTTTTCGTTTTTTTTTTTTTTTTTCCACAATATATTATACACGTTTGTGTACGAGTGTATTTTTTCAGTACTCTACGTATTATTATTATTATTTTTTTTTAATGATTCGAAATGCAGCGTTATCGGAACGCGCGCGGGTACGTTTACACGTTTTCAAACGATATTTCAAAACGTTTTTAACGCGCGCACATAAATCCCGTTTCCTACGGTTGTAAACTGGATAATAGTAGCCGAGCTCACAATAATATCGTACGGGCGCATAATAACAATAATTATAATTATACAATAATAGGTGTCTGCGGTATAACTAGCAATAGTAGTAGTAGTAGTAGTAGTAACAGTAGTAATAGTAAGTAATAGTAATAATAATAATAGTAGTAGTAGTAGTGGTGGTGGCAGTAGTGGTTGTATAGTAATAGTGGCGGCGGAACGCGATCGTGGCGGCGGTAGCAGCAGTCGCGGCGGCCCATCGTCGGCGGGTGCGTCGGGGGGGCGGTTGGGTGGGGGACGTTCGCGCGGTCCGCGGCTAGACCGGCGGAGTCGTCGGCGCGCCCGTCCAGGTGGCGTCGCGGTCGCCGTTTTTCCCGCGCAAAAACCGGTCGGGGCAACACTGCGCTCCGGCCCGGCGTCGCCACCCCGCCCGCCCCACCGGCGCGCGCCGCGCTATCGGCCGTATAGTATAAGTGGCGGGCGCGCGCGCGCTCACGATCCGACCGTTACAACACCGATCGGATTTCAAATTCAAAATCGTCAACGACCGTCGCCGCCGCAGCAGCCACCGCCGTCGCCGTCCGCGCTAAAAACCCAATCGTTTCGTCAGTACCGATACGGTTGTTGTTACGATTTCGTTTGTTTTTTTTTTTTCCCTCGCTCCCCGTCCTCGTCGCGGATACCGTCGAAAATTATTTTCCCGCCATTCGCGATACCCGAAAACCGTGTAATAATAATAATATTTCCGCGGCGCGTCTCCGTCGTCGACAGGAAAGACCAGATATATAACATTTGATCGTTTTCGCTGCGATTTTCGGCGCTGAACTCGAATCCGACCGCACACTCGTCGCCGAAATGGTTTTGTCGGACGTGAACGGGAACAACAAGAAGTCGGCGGCCGAACGGTGGCTGAGACAGCGCAACGGACAGCGTGCGTCGGCGGCCCGTTGCATATTCGGGCCGCCCGAAAAGCGGGCGCACCTCATGATGATCATGCGCAACGAGGCCGAGATGGAGCGCAAACGGATCGAATTCGCGGCCCGGTACGAGCCGGTGGGCCTGTCGCCCAGCGAGCGGCGCAAGTTCTACGACGGGCTGATCAAGACGTCGCCCACGTCGTCTTCGCACAACCAGTACCAGCAACGCCAGAACAACCACGGTGAGTCCGCGAGTAGACATTTTTTTTTTTTTTTTTTTTTTTTTTTT
>CABPRJ010001435.1:703376-717511 GCA_902439185.1 Cinara cedri
GGGGTTTTTTTTTTTTTTTTTTTTGCCATCATTAGAAGACAATTTTTTTCGCGTTTCGTATTAGTTTTACTCTGCGCGTCGTGTGGCCGCCGTCGGTCGTCCGGTATCGGTCGCGGCGCGCGCGCGCGCGCGCCCGTCGGTCCCGGGGAATTTTTTCCCGAATAATTTTTATTTTTCGAATTTTCCGCGACGGTCCGTCGTCCACGTACGTGCGGCGACGGCGTACCGGGACCCGGGTGTGCTCGCCGGGACCGTATCGTTTTCCGACTAACCGGACGCCGCCGGTGTACGACGTTCGGCTCGGAACACGTGTTCTCGGCGTCGGCACACCTGTTGATCGCTTACCGCCAAAAATCGTTATTGCCCGGCCGAACGAACGTCGCGTCGCGTTTCGGATGGGCGCGCGCGCGTCGTCGCCCTCGTCCGATTTCGACGCGAATCTCGCCGGCCGCGGACCTTTGTCCGTCGAAACCGACGGCGTTGTCATCGTCGTCGCCGCCGCCGCCGCCGTTTTCGTTACGTAAACGTGTCGGCTGTACGAAGGGCGATGATTGTTGTTCGGCCGTCGTGAATAGGCGAAAACCAAACAAACGTCGTTATTGACAAAATCGCCGTCCGACAAGAAGGCGAAAAAAAAAAAAAAAAATGTACGCGTCGGTGTCGGGCGATTGTTGAAGTTGGAAACGGAAAAAAAATAAATTGTCTTTTTTAAAAATGGAGGGAGATTGTGCGGCCCGGTTACGGCGCGACGTCGCGGTCGTGCGCGCGCTCGAATGGCGTCCCGGCGCGATAAAAGTGGGTGTGTATCGTATTTTGCCGCCAAAACCGCACGTCGCTGCGGTGCGGTTCTCGTCCGGCGTCGACGACAGTAATAATAATAATAATAATAAGAGAGGAAAAAAAAAAAAAATTGTACACCGCCGGGTAACAGGAAAGTGAAAAAAATCGATTTTAGGTTAGGTAATAATAACAATAACAACATTATGGGATTGTCGTCGTTGTCGCGCGGCGTACACCGTGGGGGCAGGTCGTGGGGCGGTGGCGTCGGCGGCGGCGGCGAGGGTCGGACGGTTGAAATTTAAAATGCACGAGACGTGTACGCCGGCGGTACACGCGCACGCGCATGCGCACGTACGTTACGTCGTCCGTCCGACCGGTAAGCCGCCGCCGCCGTCGCCGCCATCGCACGTCTCGCGTGCGCGTTTGACTTGAGCGCTTGACGCCCGTCCGGGAGAACCGGAATTTTTTTTCTCGAGAAAACGGCTCCTCGTCGTCGCGTACGGACGGATTTTCGCCGGTTCGGCGGGGCAAAAGAGAAACTCAACACGGTTAGCGGCTACGGGGACAGGACCGTGCGCGACGACGTTTGACGCCGAAACACGCGCGGCCGGCGTTCGGCCGCGGTTTTCAAACGCCGGCGAATACGACGTTTTCGTCTAGAATTGGCGGGAAACGCGACGTCCGTAGCACGCGCTCTCGGACGCCGATGGGAAAAATAACAAAACGAGTTTAAACGGGCGCGCGCGCTACTACTACTATCACTGCTACTACTACTACCACCATTACTGCACTTGTTATTGCGGCGGACGCAACGACGACACGCGGCAATAATACGCGACGGGTTTTTTTTTTTTTGTTTTTAATACGCGCCCGCGCGCGCTTATATTATGACGACGACGGCAACAACGTTTTAATCGTGTCCCTGTCGTCGCTGAATGTCGCGCGCACGCGCCGCGTGGAATTTGACCAAGGTCGTTCGAAAACGCACGCGGCGACGGACGACGCACGCGGCCGGCCGTACGGTGGCTGCCGTGCGCGCTCCGATTGCGCGCCGAAACGTAAATCGGGCGGGAAAATATTTCTGTGATTCCACGACACCGGCCGCCGTCCGCGACAACGTGTTTCAGACGGGTTTTTATTTCTTTCCGCCCCGGCCGCCTACCCTTGGCGCGCCGCCAACCCCCACCGACGCCGCCACCACTCCTTAAACCCACCCTCTTTCCTACTCCTCCTCCTCCGTCGTCGATCCGTCGCGTCGCGCCGCGCGGACGAGAGTAGAGATAACCCGCCGCGCGCCGAATCGTACAATAATAATACAATAGCCCGTGGAAGTTGTTATTGCTTTCAGCGTTATTCGACACATTCGAATTATTCCCCGTCGTGTTACACGCTCTTGCGAAATTTCTCGGTTTTTTTTTTTTTTTTTGTCTGTTTCTCGCGACGGTACCGGACGATTATGCTGCGCGTGGAAGACGGGCGATACCGGTGCGGCGGACGGACGCCCCTCCCCCCTGCCACAGGATCTTTGTCAATTCAGGGAGTGGGATGGGGGGCGGTCGCGTTTCCCCCCCCCCTCGTAACCCCGGGCGTGAACGCGAACGGAACCTATTCGCGCGCGACGTTCGCTACGGGTTTTCTGTTAATAATAAGTCTTCTCGAAAAACCGTGGCGGGGCGTCTGGAACGCGCCGCGGCCCGAACGGCTCGGAACCGGGTCGGCGTTTCCGACCGGTAAAAAATTGTTCTACTGCACTCGCGCCCCGGAATCCGAAACGCCGGTCCGCCGCGAGAAGTTCGCCCGATAGATTGTTACCCGTCGCCCCGGAACGAAATCGTAACTATTACGCCACCGGAGGAGAAGACGGCGGGTAGTGGGAGGGGGAAACGACAACGATCGGTCGACCGGTTTTTTTTTTTTCTGTTTCCCCTCTCGCGTGTCGAACGCGTTACGTTTACCACGCGCGACTCTTTGTTTCGTGGAAAAAAAAATAAATAATAATAATAATTCTTAACGTCGTCGTCGGTCCGCATGAATAAAATATTCGACGACGACGACGACGACGACGAGTAGAAGAGCAGATTACGAACGCGGGGCGATTGTCGCGCGTTTTCGGAGTGCGGGTTACGAGGCGCGCGACGGAAACCGACGGGGCTCTGTATACGAACAAAAAAACACGCTTTATGTTATAAAAATAATAACGCGTAAGAAAAAAAAAAAAAAAAAAGAAAGAATGAAACGAATAATATTATATAGGAAGAGGAGAAGAAGAAGAAGAAGAAGAAGGAAAAAAAAAATAATAATCCGACGAATTTCCTGGTATCGGGGTGCGCGCGCGCTACTACGATACCGTTGTTGTACAGGGCGATCCGGGCGACGCGGTTTCGATCATCGTCTCGGAAAGCATTGATTTTCTTCGGGATTTGTTTATGGTTTTTTTTGTGTTTTTTTTTAAGACCGTTTAAGCAACGAGTAACCCCGACGAAACGTCGCGGTTATTTTTCTTCGTCGCCCCCGCCCCGCCCGCCGTTGCAATAGTCCGTGAGCCGAATACCCCGTCAAAACGACGCGCCGCCGCTCCGTCCGTCCCGGAACGTCTCGCGCGGCGGCGGTAACACGTAAACGCCCGAAACCGTCCGCCGGGACGGGATCGTTAGATACGGACCCGCGGCCCGTCCGTCCGTTCGGCACCGAAATGCGGTCGGTGGCGGCTTCGCGCTCCGAAAACCACGGCGACGAACACGGCTGGATTAACGGGGCGGGAGATTGGAGGTGCTGTTGTAGCCCGGGGCCGCGGGTCGAACGCGGTTTTCGTTGAGGTGTTTTGTTTTTTTTTTTTTTTATTCGTTCGTTTTTTTGTTACCGATTCGTACGAATCGTACGCATCTTTTGCCTATTTAGCCCCGAGCCGCCGCCCCTCCCCCTCCCCGTAACCCTTTAAATCCGGCGCCGGGCCGACGGCCAATAAACGTACGAACGGGCGCGCGCCGCTACTCGTTTGCAATATTTTTGTGGTCTACCCGGATCGCTCTGTATAACGATATTCCGTACGCGTCGCAACAACAACAACAACAACAACAATAATAATAATAATAATGTCGGACGCGATAACGTTTTTCGTATATTATACGCGTCTCGGTTATCGGCCGCCCGCGATAATAGTAACAATCTACGACGACGACGACGACGATTATTATTATTATTGTAACGACCGGCGATGACGACGAGGTAACGACGGTTTTTTTTTTTTTTTTCTGCTTCATTATTTTCGAGCGGACTGTAATACTGACGCGTGTTTCAAACGTCATAACACGCGTGTCAAATTCGCGAAACGACGCGTCGCGTCCGGACTTTTCGTTCGTTTTGCGCCGTTACAAAAGTTTCGGCATTCGCCTGTTTGTTAGCGAACCCGCCGAGGGTGCCGTCTATACCGATTGTGCGTCGGTTTGTTGTTTTTTTTTTTTCTCCTCGATATTTCAATTTTATTTTCAAACCGAGACGCGACGGTTTTCGAATATTTCACACCTTTTATCGACCCCTCCCGCCGCCGCGACCGTAAGACCCTTCCGCCGATCCACCGGTACCCGTATCTACCGCTTGTAGATGCCCGTGGAAAATTGCCGCGTTAAATTTACATTGAAATACGGATTATTCGACAAGGACCGAAAAATTCCACCGTTCCTGCCAATAAACACGGAGAACAAACAACCCGCGAACGTGTGACTAAATGTTTGTCCGCGATTTCCTATCCGGTCAAATGTGTCTCGTTTTCTCGCCGTTTTATTATCAGTGACATCATAATTGCTATTACACTTCCATCGGCTATATAATAGGCGACAGAAGTGCCGCGAGCCGCATTAAAATATCAACAACAACAAAAAAAAAAAATCGGTCATGTTAACGTCACGCGGTTTATTACATACGTTTATTGGGATCATCGTTGAACATTTCACGTTTTATTTTTGTCGAAATTTTGAAAAACAAAAAAATGTATCCCATTGAAATTCGACTTCCCCTCAAAACGCGCCGCTGTATATGCACGTGCCTGTAAATACGTCTCCGTATATACCCGTGTAAGGGGAATTAGATACGGACGGACATCGTGTGTTTTAAGCCGAGTCCATATTATAGGGCAACTTTTCACCTTGTCGCTTGTTTGTTTCGGTTGAAAACGAAACATTTCCCCGTTGAATTCCAACCGAGAAAATCGCCGAATGTCGCAGCTCTTGTGTGGACCTGGGTTTAGACCAATAAGCCGGAGTAAAAGTTCACCGATTATACCGCTCACCCAAATAATGTAATCGTGAAAACGCGTGTGAGTTCTTCGATTTTTTTTTTTTTTTTTTGTATTTTTCATCGCGTTTCTTGTATTTTCCCCCCTGTCTTGCCCATTAAACCGTAGGACGTTAACGTTAAAATTTCGTTGTTTAGTGTACGCCCAAACTACTATAACAGTAAACACGCCAATTATTCAATTTACTATAATTTAATATACTATACCGTCTACTTAGATGTCTATAATTTATTCCAAATATTTTATTTTTCTCGTATTATGCACCGTTTTATGTCTGATAGTTAAAAAGAAAAAAATAGACCGAGACAGTAATATTGCCCATTAAATTGATTACCAAACGCCAAATAACCGTATACGTTTTGTTCGTTACGTTTCGAACTCTTGTGTAACGTCATTGTGGTTTTTATCTATATATATATAAAAAAAAAAAAAAAAAAAAATCAATAGGTCAGTGAGATATATATGACTACCATAAGTGCCCGTTATGAGAAACACGAACGGGGTAAACGTCTGATAAAAAAAAAAAAAACATGAGACGACACTTGATCCGCTTATTTCAAAAATGTTCGAGTAAGGAATGCGCATTATATTCGATTCTCACTACCGATGAAAAACAAATAATTCTCACCCTTCGGACCTCTAACGTCAATTTATTTATTGGTGGAACGTAATAAATTGTTTTTCGAACAGCGTCGATAGCTCGAGTCGTCGACAAATACAAATCGTTTCGGATCCAATTTCACACCGGGAAAGTTTCGCGTGGGCCTCTCGCTCAAATTGTCTCGAGCCTAAACGCTTCAAAATCGTTACCCGATCGTCTCCTGTTTTTCATATTATCGGTCTGAAAAAACGTCATGTCCGTCCGTACACCGTGCCCTTAAAACCGGCTGTAAAACACTGTCGAATTTTACGAAACCGGGAGAAAATTCTGAAACCGACCGAATTCTCTCTCCACTCCCTCCCCCCCCCTCCCCATCACCCACCCATTAAGTTTTAACCTCGATATTTATGACGTTCGAATGATACTCACGAGGGCCACGATCGGAACCGTCGCTTGAGTGGGGGGAGGGGGGCGGTTGAGGGATACGGCGTTAAAACTCGTGGGCGGAGTTTCATTTCGAGCACCAGAAACGCGTGAGATAATAAACGGGGCCGATTGGCCGTACTCGGAGTGCAAATTCGCTCTCTCTCTCTCTCTCTCGCACTAGTCTTTAATATCGGCCAATCTCCTTTCGGACCGACCACGCCTCCCGGTCCTCGGGGCGAATGTTCCGCCTGGACGTACGCGGGGGCAACAATGTGTTGTGCGGCGGTGCCGTTGGCTCGGGCGTCAGAGCCGGAGACGAGAACGCGCGCTGTTGGCCTTTTCGGCGTTTGAATTGTCCGGCCGAGACGCGTATCGACGAGGTCGCGGCCGCCGTCGGCGTGAAAACAACGGATGCGCCGGTGAAGCCGAGGGCCGAGGGGAAATCATCGAGGTCGTGCGGATACCCGCGCGACTAATCAGACGCGTTATTGGTTGTTGTTGTTGCTGTTGCTGTTGCTGCGGCCGTCGTCGTGTCGTAACTACTCGACGTACGCACAATAATAACAACAACAACAATAACAATCGATAAATTACATCGAAACGTACCGTTTACACGAGATAACGTTTTGCCGTCGGTCGAACGGCGGCGTAATATTATGACGGTGAAACGGCGATCGCGCGGCCGCGGCACGACAACAATCGCGCGCGCGTAACCCGCGGTACAGGTTTTTTTATTATTATTATTATTATTACCACTGTTACGGTAACGCGGGCGCGCGATAAACGGGCCGCGGGGTCCGGCGAAACGTTGCTGTTTGTTGTGCCGGACGACGCGCGGAACGAGAGAAACGGTCCGGCGGGGAGATGGGAGATGGGTTCCCTGTGTACCCGTCCGCGTTGCGGGCGCGCACAATACGGGACGCGGACGAAAATAATTTAATGTTTACAGACCGCGTACGGCGGGAGAAACGCCGAGTTTTAACCGAAAAACGGCCGTTTCTCGTGTGACGTCCGTCCGCGGAACGGTGGGCGCCGGCGCATGACGGGACGTCGGGACTGGCCGGTATCGATGCGTACCCGGGAAATTCTCGCTAGATTTTGCAACGGCGTTTTTTTTTTTTTTTTTTTTTTCGGAGATTTTGCCGGGTATGGTCTCGAACGGTTGCTGCGTCAGCGCCGGGGCACGCTGTCCGATTCCGCCAAACAATTATTCAGATGATTTTGCTAGAGCATTTTTGGATTTTGCAACAGCGTATTATTATTATTACGGGAAATACGACAGCGGAATCGTGAAGAATCGTGTTTTTTTACCCTCGGTAAATTTGTATGGGTCAACTGCAAATCGCCTTTTTCGGCCTGTACAGTTACCGTTTTGATGATGCGATGTTTCGATAACATTATGGAAAAAAACGTCGCGATCGTAACCAACGCGTTTTTTCATATTCCCCTTTGCCGTCCTTCGTTGACCCGCCGTGGTTTTTTCGTCGACTATCGAAACTATATTTTTTTTTATCAACAATAGATATACTTTTCGAAGTTTTTTTTTTTTTTTTTTGTTCTCTATCACAGTATCAAGGTTTTTTTTTCCGCGATTAGTAATTATACCGTCATTATCTCGCGCATTCGGTTCTTCTATTTCGGTTCGATTTTTGGTCGGCAGGAATAAAAAAAAGTATGATTACAAAAGGTCACGGTTAAACGCACGTGACTGATAACGAATCGACACGACCCGCGAGTACACAACACCGCGCCGAATTGACACTCTCACAGTCCCAATCTCGTACACCCATTTCATCCGATCCGTTTTTTTTTTTTTACTTCTCGTACAGCGACGAGCCTTTTTTTGCATCGGGTTTCGTGTTACGTGCAATTCGGAGACTCCCGGGCGCGTCGGTACCGCCGGGGCCGTCTCCTCGTCGACAAAACAATCTATACGCATGAAATAACATGTCCCTGACTGACTGATCCAGTGTTGCCCAACTTTTTCATTCTGCGCCCTCCCCGTATAGATTTTCGAAAATCTCACGCCTCCCCGTATTAATTAAAAATACAATACAAATTGTTTTTAATTTTAGATACGGTAAATTTGCACGTTTTATAGTCTATTCTTACAATTTTATCATCGCTATGTTACCCACACACACACACGTAGTACCTAAATTCCCTAAGTTAAATTCGCAGTCACTAAGGAGGAATTCCCCCACCCCCTCGTGTTGGGGAACATTGGCTGAAATTTGGCGCAGATAGCTATTATTATGACGTAGTAGGCATCAGCTAAGAAAGGACATTTGAAAACTCAACCTCTGAAGGGGGTGAAATGCGGGTATCTAGAGGTATCCGTTCTTGGGTTAGTTTGGCGATACGAATGGAATAACAAAAAAATTGGCCCGGGCGACGCCGGACGGGGCAGCTAGCGGGACCGGGGGCTTTTTCGGTATTTTCGTAAAGTTAATTCAATTTTATTGGCCAATTTATTATAGGTCGCGGCTACGGAACGCGGACGATAATTTTGTTGTCGCGGACAAGACAACTTTTATTACTATTATCTACAGCCGGCATATTGTGTACAATATAATTGGGTCGGGTCCGACCCAACCGGGTTTTTATTCTCGGGGTTTGGCGGTGAGAGGAGGGGGGAGCGGGGGTTTGGTTCGTCGACGAGCCTATACCACTAATCCCGCTGGGAGAAATCGATTGTACTCGAGTGGGTTTCGGTCTCGTTGCACGGGCGAGGGTTACCCTGCAAAAGTGTACTGGACCGTAATAACAGACGTATAAAAAAAAAAAAAAATTCTATTCGAAAAAGCCGAGCATAATGCGTTTCGTGAGGAATACACACACACACACAATAGCGAAAACGTTCTATATCGTATATTTTATGTGCGCACATTATATCTGTTGTACATGCGCGAGTATTATGTATACGCGATAATATTATAACCTGTTGCCGCGGAGGACAAAAGATTTATTAAATAGAAAAAAAAAAAAAAAAAGGAAAGAAAAGAAAAGAAAAAAAAGTAAACATCCACCGGCGGCCGCGTATCCTTCTCTCGCGCGATGAGGATTCGGTCGGAGGAGAAAAGGAGAGAGAGAAAAAAAAAATTGCAGATGGCTAGCGCGTATTTATTATTATATGTGCGCGGGACGACGGCAACAGGTGGTTAATTTACGGCGGAGCAGCTGCTGTTATGCTGCGGATGACGAGGCGGAGAAGAGCACGTTGAAAACGAATAGACGATTTTTTTTTTTCTTCTTCTTTCCCTTCCACATCTCGCGCCCGTTTCTCGTTTCTTCGCGTGTCCCGTGCGGCGGATGCGCCCGTCGTCGGGTCATCTTCGCGCTCGCCTCCGTTCCGTTCCCGAAGGCTCGTTCCCGTACCGGAGATCGCGCGCGACGTTTTACGGCAATAAATCGTACCGCGTCCCCCACGCCCGGACGTACGCGGTACGATACGTGCCCGTGTTTCGGTACGGTCCCGGGGACCGCGAGCGAGTCGTTTATTTTTAACCCGTGACGTCCGCATTGTCGCGAGACCGGAGCGGATGTGCGATCGTATCCGTGCAGGAATAAAAAAAAAAAACAAAAAACAAAAACCGATAACAACGATAGGTACACGAGTCATACGCGCGAAAATCCGCGGACCCGCCGCACGAATCCGAATTTTTAAATTTCTAACCCCGCATGAATAACCGGAACGCGTCATTGCAGAAACGTCGTGTGTCGACCGTACTCGACTCGAAGAATACCGACCGGAATCGAAATACCTCGTCATGTCCGTCAAATCGCGTCAGTGTCACTCTTTTCCGCTACTAAAATGCCGGAAGTTTTTCGAAACGTTCAAACGGCCCTCTTGAAAAACGCCCGTTTTTCGAATTTCGTCGCTATTGTTGCGCGCGTTGTCGCTTTATTGTTACCGCACGGCTACATTGCAAAATACAAAAAAAAAAAAATATACTACAATTCTTCTCGTCAAATTCCGCGTCCTTGTCACTGCAAATCTGGGTCTTTACTGTTCTTTGTCCGTGTGGTCAGCGATCTCTTCACGTCGGGCATACCGGACGCAGTCGGTTTGTTTCGTCGTTTCTCCGATAAATACCGTCGTCCTTTACGACCCGTCCTTCAAATACAATTTGTCAGGCAGAAATGATGTAGCGAGAAACGCGCAATGTGAAATATTGTGGATACGGGATAATTGTTCAAGCGTTCGGCAACTAGCCGTCCCTCGATTTGTCTCGCGGAATTCAGAATCTACAAAATCCGTACGTCCCTGCGATATTGTGCGATTTACCGCGTATACAATGCCATTGGCAATTATTTCAATCGCTGGATGGTAATTTCGTTGGACCGTACCATGACCGTGGAATTTATCTCGATTTACATTTTACATCACGTTACTTTACTGCATGGCCCGACGAAAATATATTTTTCAGTTGCGACACAACGCGTACGACCGAATTGTCTTTACTTCATTCCGATGAAATCGAATTAATATTCTTTACCAAAAGTGCGAATCAGTTGTTGGGCTATACAATGGTTATTGAGGGGATTCGTAACCTACGTTTGCTTCCTTTGCCTCTAACCGTTGGACAAAGTAACTGGCAATGCAACGCGCGCAGAATATAATAATTCGGACCAATTTTCTGTTGTCGATACATTGAAGTGATAATGAATTCTTGAAAACAGATTTGAATTCGACGTGAAGCGCATAATATTACGATATCGGTCCGGGTACTTTTTCGAAGATCGGTCCGTTATTACCGAAAATTGGAATTTCGGCCAATCTCTCGTGTTGGTTAGTTCGGTCAACGGGGAATTAGTTTTATTGTCATCAGAAATCTTACCGCTTCACCGTGCTATTGACGGAAAATCGGTGTCAATCGCGTATTATAGCTATATGTTGGATGAGCCGAGTAAAATTATCCGTTTCGAATTGATAATGTCGTATTGAATGGGGGTCCAAGTGCAAGTAAAACTCGAATATAGGCCCTCGTTATTAATGTCGCTCGACGTGCGTTTTTATAGGAAAACGAATCGCCAACGGACATTTTACTTTACATTGATGACACCGCGGCGAGCCCTTTACGTCCGCGGCCCCGAACGCTGCTACGGTCCTCTCTCCGCCTAGCTTGGCAAACCGGGCTTGGCTAAATTATTTTGCGAAACGTCTCGAAACGAACGCGACATTATAATTATAATAATGGTATTTTCGATCATTGTTTTATTATTTAACGTATATATAAAAAATAAATAAAAAAAAAAAAAAAAACGTTTAATAAACAATACGATCATGGTAGATAGCATATTTTTTGTTATTACGGAACACCTTTCGGATTTTTCACGCGTAATCGAAAGCGTGTCATCGATTAAAATTATTGTACACCGATACACGGCCATGTACAATGTTCGTGTTCGGGGTCGGAAAATACGTATCGTTATGGTTATTGGCGTTTTCGATTTTAATCGTATTCGGGCGGTCACGTTCAACAGCGCGTTGAAAAAAAAAAAAGAAGAAGAAAATAGGCGGGTCTCCCCCTCCCCTCCCCTTGACGATGGCCACTGTCCACCGGTGTTTCGTGCACGGGGTTCGAAGTTCTAGGTCTGGTACGCTCAAATCCGACGAGTTCGCAAAAAGGCCGTCTGCAGATTTGAAATAAACAGTAATAAAAAAAATAATGTTTACAATCGTCGTGTTCGCCGCGCCCTGACTTTCACCGCGTACATCGGATTTCGCGACGACGTTCAATTAAATAAACGAGAGTCACCTCTGGTCTTTGATTTTTTTTTTCGTTCGCGTTCCGCACGTTTTAAAACAATGAAGTTTGCCAAATCGCAGCGATGTTTAACCGAAACGACCGCGCGCGTTCGAAAACGTATTTCGTTTTGAAATTCACACTGTGTCATCAACACGAATTTCCATCGCGGATCCGGCGTGTTTGTATTTCGCCGAATCTCCCCGATTGATGTTAACGTCGTGTCAAACAGTCGTATAAACCGTTCAGTTGAATTCCGGAAGGTAATATTATTATTATTATTTTTTTTATTTCGAACAACAGCGCGGCGTTCTATCAGTTGTATAATATAATCGAAAAGTTACAACAAAAAAACGGTGTAAGATGTGGTTTTACGATTGTAGGGGGGAGGAGGGGGAAAGCGAAAAAAACACCCATTAAGTTCCATCATTCGTGTCCATTAGAACCCGTTTGCGCTGGGTTTTTTAAACCTCGTTGCCAACGACCGTGCATATAATGTGTATCGTAAGCGGATGAGAAATTGTGTCACCGCCTCCCGCGAGGCAATAAGCCTAGAGTACCTATAAATATACGTGTAAATTAATGTTTTATACGATTCAGTTGGCATAGAAAGTTTAAAAAAAAAAAAATTCAATAACTAAAATAATATGTTAATGGTAATAATAGTTGGCAATGTGCGGGCGGATAATTAATAATTTTGTAGACGGGTATGATGGCTGCAGCGCGTTTAATGCGCTGAAAAAAACGTTAGAAAACGTAAAAAAAAACCCACGCCGAAATAACAGTTTTTAAAACCGAGTCCACGAGTTCCGCAATTCTCGAACTGTGTGGTGCCGAGAAAAAACGACGTTTTACAATAAATCGCGGTCCGCACGATAACATTTAACGATATCGTGACAGTTGACTTTGTAACTATCGCAGAGACGGGATACGGACGACGATAATAATCTAGTGGCGTGCGCTATCACTATCGCACAGTCTTACACGTACGACAGTTCGATAGTGACTGTTATCGCGTAGACCGCTTAAGGTTAAAAATATTTTTAAAAAAAAAAAAAAAAAAAAATACTCGATTTCGCCATTCGACGGTTTTTTTTTTTTTTTTTTTTTTTTTTTTTTTCCTATTCGTCTACTCTGTGATATTTCGTATACGATCCCGTTATAATGTACTTATAAATGAATTTAATTCAATTCTTCCGTGACGCAGAAGAAAGATAAAAAAAAAAAATTGTTGTAATTATTAATCGTACGAGATAATAATATTATTGTGATAAACGTCGTCCAGAACTAGACCGTTATTATTACTGTTATCGCATAACGTTGTGAAACGTGTGTGTGTGTGGACGGTTGATAACTGTTTTTTTTTTTCTTCTCCCAAAGATCCCGTTTTTTTTTTTCGCTATCATAGCGAAATATTATTTGTTTAGATTTATTTCAAAAACTATATCCTACTAAATGTATAGTCCAGTAAAATTTTTATATTTAGACCGTCGCAATGGGGGTCAATGGTGATGAAATACATTTTGGACGCGTGACGTCTATAAACAGGAATGGAAGTTGGTCACTTTTCTCACTTAAAGTCACCCTTTCGGTATTCTCATACGATTTTATAAATAAATAAATGAAAAAAAAATTATTTTATTAATATTTATTACGAGATCTCGGTATCTTATATTGTTATAATTTGCTGTGTGATGAAAAAGAAATTGAACGTCTTGTATAAAATGTAATCTAACGCTACCAAAGACTGGCGTGTTTTTAAACATTTACAGTTATTGTTTTAGTCGTAATTAATGTTGTTATTTGTTTTTAAATTATCGCTAAGTTCTTTAATAAAGCCCAAGTTGTTAACCAAACATACCGTTATACCAACCCTAACCTACCGTAATATTATAATTATTATCTATAACTATTACTATTGATGTTAAAAAAAGTGTATTTTTCGTTGATGTTAGCCACTTATTTTTCTGTGGAATTCACGTTTTAGACACTTACTTGTAAATTTCAATCACTTTTCTCGCTTATTTTCAAACCATTGACCACCACTTTCATCCCCGTGACTACAAATAATCGCGAACTGTTATTAAACGGTAAAAGCTGATGCTCGGACGTTTTACTTGTCAGCGTGTTTACAAAAACAATGTATATCTTTTTTATCTTTTTTTTTTTAAAATCGGAGGGGGTCATTTTAAACTATTTAAAGTTAATACTACTTTAACGGTGGCAATAGCGTTTGTATAGGGGAGCGAAACACCATTCGAAAATAGCGTCGTCTCATTGGGGGGGG